>JAXFYN010000804.1:0-95710 GCA_036172215.1 Camellia granthamiana | reverse complement strand
TAACCCCAATGCGTGCAAAATGGTAAGTACACGCCGTATTTACATATCTGCCACTGTGCAGGAGAATCCGTATAGGCGTTCGAGTATTCGAACCCTAATGCCTGAGAAATGGTAAGTAAACGCCGTATTTACATATCTGCCACTATGCAGGAGAATCCGTATAGGTGTTCGAGTGTTCGAACCCTAATGCGTGAGAAATGGTAAGTAAACGCCGTATTTACATATCTGCCACTGTGCACGAGAATCCGTATTGGTGTTCGAGTGTTCGAACCCTAATGCGTTGGAAATGGTAAGTAAACGCCGTATTTACATCTCTGCCACTGTGTAGGAGAATCCGTATAGGTGTTCGCCTGTTCGAAGCCTGATGCTTGAGAAATGGCAAGTAAACGCCGTATTTACATATCTGCCACTATGCAGGAGAATCCGTATAGGTGTTCGAGTGTTCGAACCCCAATGCGTGAGAAATGGTAAGTAAACGCCGTATTTACCTATCTCCCACTGTGGAGGAGAATCCGTGTAGGTGTTCGAGTGTTCGAACCGCAATGCGTGCAAAATGGTAAGTAAACGCCGTATTTACATATCTGCCATTGTGCAGGAGAATCCGTATAGGAGAATCCGTATAGGTGTTCGCCTGTTCGAACCCTAATGCATGAGAAATGGTAAGTAAACGCCGTATTTACATATCTGCCACGGTGCAGGAGAATCCGTATAGGTGTTCGAGTGTTCGAACCCTAATGCGTGAGAAATGGTAAGTAAACGCCGTATTTACATATCTGCCACTGTGCAGGAGAATCCGTATAGGTGTTCGAGTGTTCGAACCCTAATGCTTTGGAAATGGTAAGTAAACGCCGTATTCACATATCTGCCACTGTGCAGGAGAATCCGTATAGGTGTTCGAGTGTTCGAACCGTAATGCATGAGAAATGGAAACTAAACGCCGTATTTACATATCTGCGACTGTGCAGGAGAATCCGTATAAGTGTTCGAGTGTTCGAACCCTAATGCGTGAGAAATGGTAAGTAAACGCCGTATTTACATATCTGCGACTGGGCAGGAGAATCCGTATAGGTGTTCGAGTGTTCGAACCCCAATGCGTGAGAAATGGTAAGTAAACGCCGTATTTACATATCTGCCACTGTGTTGGAGAATCCGTATAGGTGTTCGAGTGTTCGAACCGTAATGCGTGCAAAATGGTAAGTAAACGCCGTATTTACATATCTGCCACTGCACAGGAGAATCCGTATAGGCGTTCGAGTGTTCGAACGCTAATGCATGAGAAATGGTAAGTAAACGCCCTATTTACATATCTGCCACTCTGCAGGAGAATCCTTATAGGCGTTCGAGTGTTCGAACCCTAATGCGTGAGAAATGGTAAGTAAACGCCGTATTTACAAATCTGCCACTGTGTAGGAGAATCCGTATAGGTGTTCGAGTGTTCGAACCGGAATGCGCGCAAAATGGTAAGTAAATGCCGTATTTACATATCTGCCACTGTGCAGGAGAATCCGTATAGGTGTTCGAGTGTTCGAACCCTAATGCATGAGAAATGGTAAGTAAAACGCCGTATTTACATATCTGCCACTGTGCAGGAGAATCCGTATAGGTGTTCGAGTGTTCGAACCATAATGCGTGCAAAATGGTAAGTAAACGCCGTATTTACATATCTGCCACTGTGCAGGAGAATCCGTATTGGCGTTCGAGTATTCGAACCCTAATGCATGAGAAATGGTAAGTAAACGCCGTATTTACATATCTGCCACTGTGCAGGAGAATCCGTATAGGTGTTCGAGTGTTCGAACCCTAATGCGTGAGAAATGGTAAGTAAACGCCGTATTTACATATCTGCCACTGTGCACGAGAATCCATATAGGTGTTCGAGTGTTCGAACCCTGAAGCATTGGAAATGGTAAGTAAACGCCATATTTACATATCTGCCACTGTGTAGGAGAATCCGTATAGGTGTTCGCCTGTTCGAACCCTGATGCTTGAGAAATGGTAAGTAAACGCCGTATTTACATATCTGCCACTGTTGCAGGAGAATCCGTATAGGTGTTCGAGTGTTCGAACCCCAATGCGTGAGAAATGGTAAGTAACCGCCGTATTTACATATCTGCCACTGTGGGGGAGAATCCGCATAGGTGTTCGAGTGTTCAAACCGTAATGCGTGCAAAATGGTAAGTAAACGCCGTATTTACATATCTGCCATTGTGTAGGAGAATCCGTATAGGTGTTCGAGTGTTCGAACCCTAATGCATGAGAAATGGTAAGTAAACGCCGTATTTACATATCTGCCACGGTGCAGGAGAATCCGTATAGGTGTTCGAGTGTTCGAACCCTAATGCGTGAGAAATGGTAAGTAAACGCCGTATTTACATATCTGCGACTGGGCAGGAGAATCCGTATAGGTGTTCGAGTGTTCGAACCCCAATGCGTGAGAAATGGTAAGTAACGCCGTATTTACATATCTGCCACTGTGTTGGAGAATCCGTATAGGTGTTCGAGTGTTCGAACCGTAATGCGTGCAAAATGGTAAGTAAACGCCGTAATCTACATATCTGCCACTGCACAGGAGAATCCGTATAAGTGTTCGTGTGTTCGAACCCTAATGCATGAGAAATGGTAAGTAAACGCCCTATTTACATATCTGCCACTCTGCAGGAGAATCCGTATAGGCGTTCGAGTGTTCGAACCCTAATGCGTGAGAAATGGTAAGTAAACGCCGTATTTACATATCTGCCACTGTGCAGGAGAATCCGTATAGGTGTTCGAGTGTTCGAACCCTAATGCGTTGGAAATGGTCAGTAAACGTCGTATTTACATATCTGCCACTGTGCAGGAGAATCCGTATAGGTGTTCGCGTGTTCGAACCCTAATCCATCAGAAATGGTAAGTAACCGCCGTATTTACATATCTGCCACGGTGCAGGAGAATCCGTATAGGTGTTCGAGTGTTCGAACCCTAATGCGTGAGAAATGGTAAGTAAACGCCGTATTTACATATCTGCCACTGTGCAGGACAATCCGTATAGGTGTTCGAGTGTTCGAACCGTAATGCGCGCAAAAATGGTATGTAAATGCCGTATTTACATGTCTGCCACTGTGCAGGAGAATCCGTATAGGTGTTCTAGTGTTCGAAACCCTAATGCATGAGAAATGGTAAGTAAACGCCGTATTTACATATCTGGCACTGTGCAGGAGAATCCGTATAGGTGTTCGAGTGTTCGAACCCCAATGCGTGCAAAATGGTAAGTACACGCCGTATTTACATATCTGCCACTGTGCAGGAGAAATCCGTATAGGCGTTCGAGTATTCGAACCCTAATGCCTGAGAAATGGTAAGTAAACGCCGTATTTACATATCTGCCACTATGCAGGAGAATCCGTATAGGTGTTCGAGTGTTCGAACCCTAATGCGTGAGAAATGGTAAGTAAACGCCGTATTTACATATCTGCCACTGTGCACGAGAATCCGTATTGGTGTTCGAGTGTTCGAACCCTAATGCGTTGGAAATGGTAAGTAAACGCCGTATTTACATATCTGCCACTGTGTAGAGAATCCGTCTAGGTGTTCGCCTGTTCGAAGCCTGATGCTTGAGAAATGGCAAGTAAACGCCGTATTTACATATCTGCCACTATGCAGGAGAATCCGTATAGGTGTTCGAGTGTTCGAACCCCAATGCGTGAGAAATGGTAAGTAAACGCCGTATTTACCTATCTCCCACTGTGGAGGAGAATCCGTGTAGGTGTTCGAGTGTTCGAACCGCAATGCGTGCAAAATGGTAAGTAAACGCCGTATTTACATATCTGCCATTGTGCAGGAGAATCCGTATAGGAGAATCCGTATAGGTGTTCGCCTGTTCGAACCCTAATGCATGAGAAATGGTAAGTAAACGCCGTATTTACATATCTGCCACGGTGCAGGAGAATCCGTATAGGTGTTCGAGTGTTCGAACCCTAATGCGTGAGAAATGGTAAGTAAACGCCGTATTTACATATCTGCCACTGTGCAGGAGAATCCGTATAGGTGTTCGAGTGTTCGAACCCTAATGCTTTGGAAATGGTAAGTAAAACGCCGTATTCACATATCTGCCACTGTGCAGGAGAATCCGTATAGGTGTTCGAGTGTTCGAACCGTAATGCATGAGAAATGGAAACTAAACGCCGTATTAACATATCTGCGACTGTGCAGGAGAATCCGTATAAGTGTTCGAGTGTTCGAACCCTAATGCGTGAGAAATGGTAAGTAAACGCCGTATTTACATATCTGCGACTGGGCAGGAGAATCCGTATAGGTGTTCGAGTGTTCGAACCCCAATGCGTGAGAAATGGTAAGTAAACGCCGTATTTACATATCTGCCACTGTGTTGGAGAATCCGTATAGGTGTTCGAGTGTTCGAACCGTAATGCGTGCAAAATGGTAAGTAAACGCCGTATTTACATATCTGCCACTGCACAGGAGAATCCGTATAGGTGTTCGAGTGTTCGAACGCTAATGCATGAGAAATGGTAAGTAAACGCCCTATTTACATATCTGCCACTCTGCAGGAGAATCCGTATAGGCGTTCGAGTGTTCGAACCCTAATGCGTGAGAAATGGTAAGTAAACGCCGTATTTACAAATCTGCCACTGTGTAGGAGAATCCGTATAGGTGTTCGAGTGTTCGAACCGGAATGCGCGCAAAATGGTAAGTAAATGCCGTATTTACATATCTGCCACTGTGCAGGAGAATCCGTATAGGTGTTCGAGTGTTCGAACCCTAATGCATGAGAAATGGTAAGTAAACGCCGTATTTACATATCTGCCACTGTGCAGGAGAATCCGTATAGGTGTTCGAGTGTTCGAACCCTAATGCGTGCAAAATGGTAAGTAAACGCCGTATTTACATATCTGCCACTGTGCAGGAGAATCCGTATTGGCGTTCTAGTATTCGAACCCTAATGCATGAGAAATGGTAAGTAAACGCCGTATTTACATATCTGCCACTGTGCAGGAGAATCCGTATAGGTGTTCGAGTGTTCGAACCCTAATGCGTGAGAAATGGTAAGTAAACGCCGTATTTACATATCTGCCACTGTGCACGAGAATCCGTATAGGTGTTCGAGTGTTCGAACCCTAATGCATTGGAAATGGTAAGTAAACGCCATATTTACATATCTGCCCACTGTGTAGGAGAATCCGTATAGGTGTTCGCCTGTTCGAACCCTGATGCTTGAGAAATGGTAAGTAAACGCCGTATTTACATATCTGCCACTGTGCAGGAGAATCCGTATAGGTGTTCGAGTGTTCGAACCCCAATGCGTGAGAAATGGTAAGTAACCGCCGTATTTACATATCTGCCACTGTGGGGGAGAATCCGTATAGGTGTTCGAGTGTTCAAACCGTAATGCGTGCAAAATGGTAAGTAAACGCCGTATTTACATATCTGCCATTGTGTAGGAGAATCCGTATAGGTGTTCGAGTGTTCGAACCCTAATGCATGAGAAATGGTAAGTAAACGCCGTATTTACATATCTGCCACGGTGCAGGAGAATCCGTATAGGTGTTCGAGTGTTCGAACCCTAATGCGTGAGAAATGGTAAGTAAACGCCGTATTTACATATCTGCCACTGTGCAGGAGAATCCGAATAGGTGTTCGAGTGTTCGAACCCTAATGCGTTGGAAATGGTAAGTAAACGCCGTATTCACATATCTGCCACTGTGCAGGAGAATCCGTATAGGTGTTCGAGTGTTCGAACCGTAATGCATGAGAAATGGAAACTAAACGCCGTATTTACATATCTGCGACTGTGCAGGAGAATCCGTATAAGTGTTCGAGTGTTCGAACCCTAATGCGTGAGAAATGGTAAGTAAACGCCGTATTTACATTTCTGCAACTGGGCAGGAGAATCCGTATAGGTGGTCGAGTGTTCGAACCCTAATGCGTTGGAAATGGTATGTAAACGCCGTATTTACATATCTGCCACTGTGTAGGAGAATCCGTATAGGTGTTCGGGTGTTCGAACCCTAATGCATGAGCAATGGTAAGTAAACGCCGTATTTACATATCTGCCACTGTGCAGGAGAATCCGTATAGGTGTTCGAGTGTTCGAACCCCAATGCGTGAGAAATGGTAAGTAAACGCCGTATTTACATATCTGCCACTGTGTTGGAGAATCCGTATAGGTGTTCGAGTGTTCGAACCGTAATGCGTGCAAAATGGTAAGTAAACGCCGTATTTACATATCTGCCACTGTGCAGGAGAATCCGTATAGGTGTTCGAGTGTTCGAACCGT
This sequence comes from Camellia granthamiana, assembly GCA_036172215.1. Lineage (NCBI taxonomy): Eukaryota > Viridiplantae > Streptophyta > Magnoliopsida > Ericales > Theaceae > Camellia > Camellia granthamiana. The sequence goes on along the minus strand of JAXFYN010000804.1, from coordinate 89,439 downwards.
AATGCGTGCAAAATGGTAAGTAAACGCCGTATTTACATATCTGCCACTGTGCAGGAGAATCCGTATAGGTGTTCGAGTGTTCGAACGCTAATCTGTGAGAAATGGTAAGTAAACACCGTATTTACATATCTGCCACAGTGCAGGAGAATCCGTATAGGTGTTCGAGTGTTCGAACCCTAATGCGTGGGAAATGGTAAGTAAACGCCGTATTTACATATCTGCCACTGTGCAGGGGAATCCGTAGAGGTGTTCGAGTGTTCGAACCCTAATGCATGAGAAATGGTAAGTAAACGCCGTATTTACATATCTGCCACGGTGCAGGAGAATCCGTATAGGTGTTCGAGTGTTCGAACCCTACTGCGTGAGAAATGGTAAGTAAACGCCGTATTTACATATCTGCCACTGTGCAGGAGAATCCGAATAGGTGTTCGAGTGTTCGAACCCTAATGCGTTGGAAATGGTAAGTAAACGCCGTATTCACATATCTGCCACTGTGCAGGAGAATCCGTATAGGTGTTCGAGTGTTCGAACCGTAATGCATGAGAAATGGAAACTAAACGCCGTATTTACATATCTGCGACTGTGCAGGAGAATCCGTATAAGTGTTCGAGTGTTCGAACCCTAATGCGTGAGAAATGGTAAGTAAACGCCGTATTTACATATCTGCAACTGGGCAGGAGAATCCGTATAGGTGGTCGAGTGTTCGAACCCTAATGCGTTGGAAATGGTATGTAAACGCCTGTATTTACATATCTGCCACTGTGTAGGAGAATCCGTATAGGTGTTCGGGTGTTCGAACCCTAATGCATGAGCAATGGTAAGTAAACGCCGTATTTACATATCTGCCACTGTGCAGGAGAATCCGTATAGGTGTTCGAGTGTTCGAACCCCAATGCGTGAGAAATGGTAAGTAAACGCCGTATTTACATATCTGCCACTGTGTTGGAGAATCCGTATAGGTGTTCGAGTGTTCGAACCGTAATGCGTGCAAAATGGTAAGTAAACGCCGTATTTACATATCTGCCACTGTGCAGGAGAATCCGTATAGGTGTTCGAGTGTTCGAACCGTAATGCGTGCAAAATGGTAACTAAACGCCGTATTTACATATCTGCCACTGCGCAGGAGAATCCGTATAGGTGTTCGAGTGTTCGAACCCTAATGCATGAGAAATGGTAAGTAAACGCCCTATTTACATATCTGCCACTCTGCAGGAGAATCCGTATAGGCGTTCGAGTGTTCGAACCCTAATGCGTGAGAAATGGTAAGTAAACGCCGTATTTACAAATCTGCCACTGTGTAGGAGAATCCGTATAGGTGTTCGAGTGTTCGAACCGGAATGCGCGCAAAATGGTAAGTAAATGCCGTATTTACATATCTGCCACTGTGCAGGAGAATCCGTATAGGTGTTCGAGTGTTCGAACCCTAATGCGTGGAAAATGGTAAGTAAACGCCGTATTTACATATCTGCCACTGTGCAGGAGAATCCGTATTGGCGTTCGAGTATTCGAACCCTAATGCATGAGAAATGGTAAGTAAACGCCGTATTTACATATCTGCCACTGTGCAGGAGAATCCGTATAGGTGTTCGAGTGTTCGAACCCTAATGCGTGAGAAATGGTAAGTAAACGCCGTATTTACATATCTGCCACTGTGCACGAGAATCCGTATAGGTGTTCGAGTGTTCGAACCCTAATGCATTGGAAATGGTAAGTAAACGCCATATTTACATATCTGCCACTGTGTAGGAGAATCCGTATAGGTGTTCGCCTGTTCGAACCCTGATGCTTGAGAAATGGTAAGTAAACGCCGTATTTACATATCTGCCACTGTGCAGGAGAATCCGTATAGGTGTTCGAGTGTTCGAACCCCAATGCGTGAGAAATGGTAAGTAACTGCCGTATTTACATATCTGCCACTGTGGGGGAGAATCCGTATAGGTGTTCGAGTGTTCAAACCGTAATGCGTGCAAAATGGTAAGTAAACGCCGTATTTACATATCTGCCATTGTGTAGGAGAATCCGTATAGGTGTTCGAGTGTTCGAACCCTAATGCATGAGAAATGGTAAGTAAAGGCCGTATTTACATATCTGCCACGGTGCAGGAGAATCCGTATAGGTGTTCGAGTGTTCGAACCCTAATGCGTGAGAAATGGTAAGTAAACGCCGTATTTACATATCTGCCACTGTGCAGGAGAATCCGAATAGGTGTTCGAGTGTTCGAACCCTAATGCGTTGGAAATGGTAAGTAAACGCCGTATTCACATATCTGCCACTGTGCAGGAGAATCCGTATAGGTGTTCGAGTGTTCGAACCGTAATGCATGAGAAATGGAAACTAAACGCCGTATTTACATATCTGCGACTGTGCAGGAGAATCCGTATAAGTGTTCGAGTGTTCGAACCCTAATGCGTGAGAAATGGTAAGTAAACGCCGTATTTACATTTCTGCAACTGGGCAGGAGAATCCGTATAGGTGGTCGAGTGTTCGAACCCTAATGCGTTGGAAATGGTATGTAAACGCCGTATTTACATATCTGCCACTGTGTAGGAGAATCCGTATAGGTGTTCGGGTGTTCGAACCCTAATGCATGAGCAATGGTAAGTAAACGCCGTATTTACATATCTGCCACTGTGCAGGAGAATCCGTATAGGTGTTCGAGTGTTCGAACCTCAATGCGTGAGAAATGGTAAGTAAACGCCGTATTTACATATCTGCCACTGTGTTGGAGAATCCGTATAGGTGTTCGAGTGTTCGAACCGTAATGCGTGCAAAATGGTAAGTAAACGCCGTATTTACATATCTGCCACTGTGCAGGAGAATCCGTATAGGTGTTCGAGTGTTCGAACCGTAATGCGTGCAAAATGGTAAGTAAACGCCGTATTTATATATCTGCCACTGTGCAGGAGAATCCGTATAGGTGTTCGAGTGTTCGAACGCTAATCTGTGAGAAATGGTAAGTAAACACCGTATTTACATATCTGCCACAGTGCAGGAGAATCCGTATAGGTGTTCGAGTGTTCGAACCCTAATGCGTGGGAAATGGTAAGTAAACGCCGTATTTACATATCTGCCACTGTGCAGGGGAATCCGTAGAGGTGTTCGAGTGTTCGAACCCTAATGCATGAGAAATGGTAAGTAAACGCCGTATTTACATATCTGCCACGGTGCAGGAGAATCCGTATAGGTGTTCGAGTGTTCGAACCCTAATGCGTGAGAAATGGTAAGTAAACGCCGTATTTACATATCTGCCACTGTGCAGGAGAATCCGAATAGGTGTTCGAGTGTTCGAACCCTAATGCGTTGGAAATGGTAAGTAAACGCCGTATTCACATATCTGCCACTGTGCAGGAGAATCCGTATAGGTGTTCGAGTGTTCGAACCGTAATGCATGAGAAATGGAAACTAAACGCCGTATTTACATATCTGCGACTGTGCAGGAGAATCCGTATAAGTGTTCGAGTGTTCGAACCCTAATGCGTGAGAAATGGTAAGTAAACGCCGTATTTACATATCTGCAACTGGGCAGGAGAATCCGTATAGGTGGTCGAGTGTTCGAACCCTAATGCGTTGGAAATGGTATGTAAACGCCTGTATTTACATATCTGCCACTGTGTAGGAGAATCCGTATAGGTGTTCGGGTGTTCGAACCCTAATGCATGAGCAATGGTAAGTAAACGCCGTATTTACATATCTGCCACTGTGCAGGAGAATCCGTATAGGTGTTCGAGTGTTCGAACCCCAATGCGTGAGAAATGGTAAGTAAACGCCGTATTTACATATCTGCCACTGTGTTGGAGAATCCGTATAGGTGTTCGAGTGTTCGAACCGTAATGCGTGCAAAATGGTAAGTAAACGCCGTATTTACATATCTGCCACTGTGCAGGAGAATCCGTATAGGTGTTCGAGTGTTCGAACCGTAATGCGTGCAAAATGGTAAGTAAACGCCGTATTTACATATCTGCCACTGCGCAGGAGAATCCGTATAGGTGTTCGAGTGTTCGAACCCTAATGCATGAGAAATGGTAAGTAAACGCCCTATTTACATATCTGCCACTCTGCAGGAGAATCCGTATAGGCGTTCGAGTGTTCGAACCCTAATGCGTGAGAAATGGTAAGTAAACGCCGTATTTACAAATCTGCCACTGTGTAGGAGAATCCGTATAGGTGTTCGAGTGTTCGAACCGGAATGCGCGCAAAATGGTAAGTAAATGCCGTATTTACATATCTGCCACTGTGCAGGAGAATCCGTATAGGTGTTCGAGTGTTCGAACCCTAATGCGTGAGAAATGGTAAGTAAACGCCGTATTTACATATCTGCCACTGTGCAGGAGAATCCGTAGAGGTGTTCGAGTGTTCGAACCCTAATGCATGAGAAATGGTAAGTAAACGCCGTATTTACATATCTGCCACGGTGCAGGAGAATCCGTATAGGTGTTCGAGTGTTCGAACCCTAATGCGTGAGAAATGGTAAGTAAACGCCGTATTTACATATCTGCCACTGTGCAGGAGAATCCGTATAGGTGTTCGAGTGTTCGAACCCTAATGCGTGGGAAATGGTAAGTAAACGCCGTATTTACATATCTGCCACTGTGCAGGGGAATCCGTAGAGGTGTTCGAGTGTTCGAACCCTAATGCATGAGAAATGGTAAGTAAACGCCGTATTTACATATCTGCCACGGTGCAGGAGAATCCGTATAGGTGTTCGAGTGTTCGAACCCTAATGCGTGAGAAATGGTAAGTAAACGCCGTATTTGCATATCTGCCACTGTGCAGGAGAATCCGAATAGGTGTTCGAGTGTTCGAACCCTAATGCGTTGGAAATGGTAAGTAAACGCCGTATTCACATATCTGCCACTGTGCAGGAGAATCCGTATAGGTGTTCGAGTGTTCGAACCGTAATGCATGAGAAATGGAAACTAAACGCCGTATTTACATATCTGCGACTGTGCAGGAGAATCCGTATAAGTGTTCGAGTGTTCGAACCCTAATGCGTGAGAAATGGTAAGTAAACGCCGTATTTACATATCTGCAACTGGGCAGGAGAATCCGTATAGGTGGTCGAGTGTTCGAACCCTAATGCGTTGGAAATGGTATGTAAACGCCGTATTTACATATCTGCCACTGTGTAGGAGAATCCGTATAGGTGTTCGGGTGTTCGAACCCTAATGCATGAGCAATGGTAAGTAAACGCCGTATTTACATATCTGCCACTGTGCAGGAGAATCCGTATAGGTGTTCGAGTGTTCGAACCCCAATGCGTGAGAAATGGTAAGTAAACGCCGTATTTACATATCTGCCACTGTGTTGGAGAATCCGTATAGGTGTTCGAGTGTTCGAACCGTAATGCGTGCAAAATGGTAAGTAAACGCCGTATTTACATATCTGCCACTGTGCAGGAGAATCCGTATAGGTGTTCGAGTGTTCGAACCGTAATGCGTGCAAAATGGTAAGTAAACGCCGTATTTACATATCTGCCACTGCGCAGGAGAATCCGTATAGGTGTTCGAGTGTTCGAACCCTAATGCATGAGAAATGGTAAGTAAACGCCCTATTTACATATCTGCCACTCTGCAGGAGAATCCGTATAGGTGTTCGAGTGTTCGAACCCTAATGCGTGAGAAATGGTAAGTAAACGCCGTATTTACATATCTGCCACTGTGCAGGAGAATCCGTATAGGTGTTCGAGTGTTCGAACCCTAATGCGTGCAAAATGGTAAGTAAACGCCGTATTTACATATCTGCCACTGTGCAGGAGAATACGTATAGGCGTTCGAGTATTCGAACCCTAATGCATGAGAAATGGTAAGTAAACGCCGTATTTACATATCTGCCACTGTGCAGGAGAATCCGTATAGGTGTTCGAGTGTTCGAACCCTAATGCGTGAGAAATGGTAAGTAAACGCCGTATTTACATATCTGCCACTGTGCACGAGGAATCCGTATAGGTGTTCGAGTGTTCGAACCCTAATGCATTGGAAATGGTAAGTAAACGCCGTATTTACATATCTGCCACTGTGTAGGAGAATCCGTATAGGTGTTCGCCTGTTCGATACCCTGATGCTTGAGAAATGGTAAGTAAACGCCGTGTTTACTATCTGCCACTGTGCAGGAGAATCCGTATAGGTGTTCGAGTGTTCGAACCCCCAATGCGTGAGAAATATTAAGTAAACGCCGTATTTACATATCTGCCACTGTGGGGGAGAATCCGTATAGGTGTTCGAGTGTTCGAACCGTAATGCGTGCAAAATGGTAAGTAAACGCCGTATTTACATATCTGCCATTGTGCAGGAGAATCCGTATAGGTGTTCGAGTGTTCGAACCCTAATGCATGAGAAATGGTAAGTAAACGCCGTATTTACATATCTGCCACTGTGCAGGAGAATCCGTATAGGTGTTCGAGTGTTCGAACCCTAATGCGTGAGAAATGGTAAGTAAACGCCGTATTTACATATCTACCACTGGGCAGGAGAATCCGTATAGGTGGTGGAGTGTTCGAACCCTAATGCGTTGGAAATGGTATGTAAACGCCGTATTTACATATCTGCCACTGTGTAGGAGAATCCGTATAGGTGTTCGGGTGTTCGAACCCTAATGCATGAGCAATGGTAAGTAAACGCCGTATTTACATATCTGCCACTGTGCAGGAGAATCCATATAGGTGTTCGAGTGTTCGAAGCCGAATGCGTGAGAAATGGTAAGGAAACGCCGTATTTACATATCTGCCACTGTGTTGGAGAATCCGTATAGGTGTTCGAGTGTTCGAACCGTAATGCGTGCAAAATGGTAAGTCAACGCCGTATTCACATATCTGCCACTGCGCAGGAGAATCCGTATAGGTGTTCGAGTGTTCGAACCCTAATGCTTGAGAAATGCTAAGTAAACACCGTATTTACATATCTGCCACTGTGCAGGAGAATCCGTATAGGTGTTCGAGTGTTCGAGCCCTAATGCGTGGGAAATGAGTAAGTAAACGACGTATTTACATATCTGCCACTGTGCAGGAGAATCCGTATAGGTGTTCGAGTGTTCGAACCCTAATGCGTGAGAAGTGGTAAGTAAACGCCCTATTTACATATCTGCCACTGTGCAGGAGAATCCGTATAGGTGTTCGAGTGTTCGAACCCTAATGCGTTGGAAATGGAAAGTAAACGCCGTATTCACATATCTGCCACTGTGCAGGAGAATCCGTATAAGTGTTCGAGTGTTCGAACCCTAAAGCGTGAGAAATGGTAAGTAAACGCCGTATTTACATATCTACCACTGTGCAGGAGAATCCGTATAGGTGTTCGAGTGTTCGAACCCTAATGCATGAGAAATGGTAAGTAAACGCCGTATTTACATATCTGCCACTGTGCAGGAGAATCCGTATCGGTGTTCGAGTGTTCGAACCCCAATGCGTGAGAAATGGTAAGTAAACGCCGTATTTACATATCTGCCACTGTGTTGGAGAATCCGTATAGGTGTTCAGGTGTTCGAACCGTAATGCGTGCAAAATGGTAAGTAAACGCCGTATTTACATATCTGCCACTGTGCAGGAGAATCCGTATTGGCGTTCGAGTATTCGAACCCTAATGCATGAGAAATGGTAAGTAAACGCCGTATTTACATATCTGCCACTGTGCAGGAGAATCCGTATAGGTGCTCGAGTGTTCAAACCCTAATGCGTGAGAAATGGTAAGTAAACGCCGTATTTACATATCTGCCACTGTGCACGAGAATCCGTATAGGTGTTCGAGTGTTCGAACACCCTAATGCATTGGAAATGGTAAGTAAACGCCATATTTACATATCTGCCACTGTGTAGGAGAATCCGTATAGGTGTTCGCCTGTTCGAACCCTGATGCTTGAGAAATGGTAAGTAAACGCCGTATTTACATATCTGCCACTGTGCAGGAGAATCCGTATAGGTGTTCGAGTGTTCGAACCCCAATGCGTGAGAAATGGTAAGTAACCGCCGTATTTACATATCTGCCACTGTGGGGGAGAATCCGTATAGGTGTTCGAGTGTTCCAACCGTAATGCGTGCAAAATGGTAAGTAAACGCCGTATTTACATATCTGCCATTGTGCAGGAGAATCCGTATAGGTGTTCGAGTGTTCGAACCCTAATGCATGAGAAATGGTAAGTAAACGCCGTATTTACATATCTGCCACGGTGCAGGAGAATCCGTATAGGTGTTCGAGTGTTCGAACCCTAATGCGTGAGAAATGGTAAGTAAACGCCGTATTTACATATCTGCCACTGTGCAGGAGAATCCGAATAGGTGTTCGAGTGTTCGAACCCTAATGCGTTGGAAATGGTAAGTAAACGCCGTATTCACATATCGGCCACTGTGCAGGAGAATCCGTATAGGTGTTCGAGTGTTCGAACCGTAATGCATGAGAAATGGAAACTAAACGCCGTATTTACATATCTGCGACTGTGCAGGAGAATCCGTATAAGTGTTCGAGTGTTCGAACCCTAATGCGTGAGAAATGGTAAGTAAACGCCGTATTTACATTTCTGCAACTGGGCAGGAGAATCCGTATAGGTGGTCGAGTGTTCGAACCCTAATGCGTTGGAAATGGTATGTAAACGCAGTATTTACATATCTGCCACTGTGTAGGAGAATCCGTATAGGTGTTCGGGTGTTCGAACCCTAATGCATGAGCAATGGTAAGTAAACGCCGTATTTACATATCTGCCACTGTGCAGGAGAATCCGTATAGGTGTTCGAGTGTTCGAACCCCAATGCGTGAGAAATGGTAAGTAAACGCCGTATTTACATATCTGCCACTGTGTTGGAGAATCCGTATAGGTGTTCGAGTGTTCGAACCGTAATGCGTGCAAAATGGTAAGTAAACGCCGTATTTACATATCTGCCACTGTGCAGGAGAATCCGTATAGGTGTTCGAGTGTTCGAACCGTAATGCGTGCAAAATGGTAAGTAAACGCCGTATTTACATATCTGCCACTGTGCAGGAGAATCCGTATAGGTGTTCGAGTGTTCGAACGCTAATCTGTGAGAAATGGTAAGTAAACACCGTATTTACATATCTGCCACAGTGCAGGAGAATCCGTATAGGTGTTCGAGTGTTCGAACCCTAATGCGTGGGAAATGGTAAGTAAACGCCGTATTTACATATCTGCCACTGTGCAGGGGAATCCGTAGAGGTGTTCGAGTGTTCGAACCCTAATGCATGAGAAATGGTAAGTAAACACCGTATTTACATATCTGCCACGGTGCAGGAGAATCCGTATAGGTGTTCGAGTGTTCGAACCCTAATGCGTGAGAAATGGTAAGTAAACGCCGTATTTACATATCTGCCACTGTGCAGGAGAATCCGAATAGGTGTTCGAGTGTTCGAACCCTAATGCGTTGGAAATGGTAAGTAAACGCCGTATTCACATATCTGCCACTGTGCAGGAGAATCCGTATAGGTGTTCGAGTGTTCGAACCGTAATGCATGAGAAATGGAAACTAAACGCCGTATTTACATATCTGCGACTGTGCAGGAGAATCCGTATAAGTGTTCGAGTGTTCGAACCCTAATGCGTGAGAAATGGTAAGTAAACGCCGTATTTACATATCTGCAACTGGGCAGGAGAATCCGTATAGGTGGTCGAGTGTTCGAACCCTAACGCGTTGGAAATGGTATGTAAACGCCGTATTTACATATCTGCCACTGTGTAGGAGAATCCGTATAGGTGTTCGGGTGTTCGAACCCTAATGCATGAGCAATGGTAAGTAAACGCCGTATTTACATATCTGCCACTGTGCAGGAGAATCCGTATAGGTGTTCGAGTGTTCGAACCCCAATGCGTGAGAAATGGTAAGTAAACGCCGTATTTACATATCTGCCACTGTGTTGGAGAATCCGTATAGGTGTTCGAGTGTTCGAACCGTAATGCGTGCAAAATGGTAAGTAAACGCCGTATTTACATATCTGCCACTGTGCAGGAGAATCCGTATAGGTGTTCGAGTGTTCGAACCGTAACGCGTGCAAAATGGTAAGTAAACGCTGTATTTACATATCTGCCACTGCGCAGGAGAATCCGTATAGGTGTTCGAGTGTTCGAACCCTAATGCATGAGAAATGGTAAGTAAACGCCCTATTTACATATCTGCCACTCTGCAGGAGAATCCGTATAGGCGTTCGAGTGTTCGAACCCTAATGCATGAGCAATGGTAAGTAAACGCCGTATTTACATATCTGCCACTGTGCAGGAGAATCCATATAGGTGTTCGAGTGTTCGAAGCCCAATGCGTGAGAAATGGTAAGTAAACGCCGTATTTACATATCTGCCACTGTGTTGGAGAATCCGTATAGGTGTTCGAGTGTTCGAACCGTAATGCGTGCAAAATGGTAAGTCAACGCCGTATTCACATATCTGCCACTGCGCAGGAGAATCCGTATAGGTGTTCGAGTGTTCGAACCCTAATGCTTGAGAAATGCTAAGTAAACACCGTATTTACATATCTGCCACTGTGCAGGAGAATCCGTATAGGTGTTCGAGTGTTCGAGCCCTAATGCGTGGGAAATGGTAAGTAAACGCCGTATTTACATATCTGGCACTGTGCAGGAGAATCCGTATAGGTGTTCGAGTGTTCGAACCCTAATGCGTGAGAAATGGTAAGTAAACGCCGTACTTACATATCTGCCACTGTGCACGAGAATCCGTATAGGTGTTCGAGTGTTCGAACCCTAATGCATTGGAAATGGTAAGTAAACGCCGTATTTACATATCTGCCACTGTGTAGGAGAATCCGTATAGGTGTTCGCCTGTTCGAACCCTGATGCTTGAGAAATGGTAAGTAAACGCCGTATTTACATATCTGCCACTGTGCAGGAGAATCCGTATAGGTGTTCGAGTGTTCGAACCCCAATGCGTGAGAAATGGTAAGTAAACGCCGTATTTACATATCTGCCACTGTGGGGGAGAATCCGTATAGGTGTTCGAGTGTTCGAACCGTAATGCGTGCAAAATGGTAAGTAAACGCCGTATTTACATATCTGCCATTGTGCAGGAGAATCCGTATAGGTGTTCGAGTGTTCGAACCCTAATGCATGAGAAATGGTAAGTAAACGCCGTATTTACATATCTGCCACGGTGCAGGAGAATCCGTATAGGTGTTCGAGTGTTCGAACCCTAATGCGTGAGAAATGGTAAGTAAACGCCGTATTTACATATCTGCCACTGTGCAGGAGAATCCGAATAGGTGTTCGAGTGTTCGAACCCTAATGCGTTGGAAATGGTAAGTAAACGCCGTATTCACATATCTGCCACTGTGCAGGAGAATCCGTATAGGTGTTCGAGTGTTCGAACCGTAATGCATGAGAAATGGAAACTAAACGCCGTATTTACATATCTGCGACTGTGCAGGAGAATCAGTATAAGTGTTCGAGTGTTCGAACCCTAATGCGTGAGAAATGGTAAGTAAACGCCGTATTTACATATCTACCACTGGGCAGGAGAATCCGTATAGGTGGTGGAGTGTTCGAACCCTAATGCGTTGGAAATGGTATGTAAACGCCGTATTTACATATCTGCCGCTGTGTAGGAGAATCCGTATAGGTGTTCGGGTGTTCGAACCCTAATGCATGAGCAATGGTAAGTAAACGCCGTATTTACATATCTGCCACTGTGCAGGAGAATCCATATAGGTGTTCGAGTGTTCGAAGCCCAATGCGTGAGAAATGGTAAGTAAACGCCGTATTTACATATCTGCCACTGTGTTGGAGAATCCGTATAGGTGTTCGAGTGTTCGAACCGTAATGCGTGCAAAATGGTAAGTCAACGCCGTATTCACATATCTGCCACTGCGCAGGAGAATCCGTATAGGTGTTCGAGTGTTCGAACCCTAATGCTTGAGAAATGCTAAGTAAACACCGTATTTACATATCTGCCACTGTGCAGGAGAATCCGTATAGGTGTTCGAGTGTTCGAGCCCTAATGCGTGGGAAATGGTAAGTAAACGACGTATTTACATATCTGCCACTGTGCAGGAGAATCCGTATAGGTGTTCGAGTGTTCGAACCCTAATGCGTGAGAAGTGGTAAGTAAACGCCCTATTTACATATCTGCCACTGTGCAGGAGAATCCGTATAGGTGTTCGAGTGTTCGAACCCTAATGCGTTGGAAATGGAAAGTAAACGCCGTATTCACATATCTGCCACTGTGCAGGAGAATCCGTATAAGTGTTCGAGTGTTCGAACCCTAATGCGTGAGAAATGGTAAGTAAACGCCGTATTTACATATCTACCACTGTGCAGGAGAATCCGTATAGGTGTTCGAGTGTTCGAACCCCAATGCGTGAGAAATGGTAAGTAAACGCCGTATTTACATATCTGCCACTGTGTTGGAGAATCCGTATAGGTGTTCAGGTGTTCGAACCGTAATGCGTGCAAAATGGTAAGTAAACGCCGTATTTACATATCTGCCACTGTGCAGGAGAATCCGTATAGGTGTTCGAGTGTTCGAACCCTAATGCATGAGAAATGGTAAGTAAACACCGTATTTACATATCTGCCACTGTGCAGGAGAATCCGTATAGGTGTTCGAGTGTTCGAACCCTAATGCGTGAGAAATGGTAAGTAAACGCCATATTTACATATCTGCCACTGTGCAGGAGAATCCGTATAGGTGTTCGAGTGTTTGAACCCTAATGCGTTAGAAATGGTAAGTAAACGCCGTATTTACATATCTGCCACTGTGCAGGAGAATCCGTATAGGTGTTCGAGTGTTCGAACCCTAATGCATTGGAAATGGTAAGTAAACGCCGTATTTACATATCTGCCACTGTGCAGGAGAATCCGTATAGGCGTTCGAGTATTCGAACCCTAATGCATGAGAAATGGTAAGTAACGCCGTATTTACATATCTGCCACTGTGCAGGAGAATCCGTATAGGTGTTCGAGTGTTCGAACCCTAATGCGTGCAAAATGGGAAGTAAACGCCGTATTTACATATCTGCCACTGTGCAGGAGAATCCGTATAGGCGTTCGACTATTCGAACCCTAATGCATGAGAAATGGTAAGTAAACGCCGTATTTACATATCTGCCACTGTGCAGGAGAATCCGTATAGGTGTTCGAGTGTTCGAACCCTAATGCGTGAGAAATGGTAAGTAAACGCCGTATTTATATATCTGCCACTGTGCACGAGAATCCGTATAGGTGTTCGAGTGTTGGAACCCTAATGCATTGGAAATGGTAAGTAAACACCATATTTACATATCTGCCACTGTGTAGGAGAATCCGTATAGGTGTTCGCCTGTTCGAACCCTGATGCTTGAGAAATGGTAAGTAAACGCCGTATTTACATATCTGCCACTGTGCAGGAGAATCCGTATAGGTGTTCGAGTGTTCGAACCCCAATGCGTGAGAAATGGTAAGTAAACGCCGTATTTACATATCTGCCACTGTGGGGGAGAATCCGTATAGGTGTTCGAGTGTTCGAACCGTAATGCGTGCAAAATGGTAAGTAAACGCCGTATTTACATATCTGCCATTGTGCAGGAGAATCCGTATTGGTGTTCGAGTGTTCGAACCCTAATGCATGAGAAATGGTAAGTAAACGCCGTATTTACATATCTGCCACAGTGCAGGAGAATCCGTATAGGTGTTCGAGTGTTCGAACCCTAATGCGTGAGAAATGGTAAGTAAACGCCGTATTTACATATCTGCCACTGTGCAGGAGAATCCGTATAGGTGTTCGAGTGTTCGAACCCGAATGCGTTGGAAATGGTATGTAAACGCCGTATTTACATATTTGCCACTGTGTAGGAGAATCCGTATAGGTGTTCGGGTGTTCGAACCCTAATGCATGAGCAATGGTAAGTAAACGCCGTATTTACATATCTGCCACTGTGCAGGAGAATCCGTATAGGTGTTCGAGTGTTGGAACCCCAATGCGTGAGAAATTGTAAGTAAACGCCGTATTTACATTTCTGCCACTGTGTTGGAGAATCCGTATAGGTGTTCGAGTGTTCGAACCGTATTGCGTGCAAAATGGTAAGTAAAACGCCGTATTTACATATCTGCCACTGCGCAGGAGAATCCGTATAGGTGTTCGAGTGTTCGAACCCTAATGCATGAGAAATGGTAAGTAAACACCGTATTTACATATCTGCCACTGTGCAGGAGAATCCGTATAGGTGTTCGAGTGTTCGAGACCTAATGCGTGGGAAATGGTAAGTAAACGACGTATTTACATGTCTGCCACTGTGCAGGAGAATCCGTATAGGTGTTCGGGTGTTCGAACCCTAATGCGTGAGAAATGGTAAGTAAACGCCCTATTTACATATCTGCCACTGTGCTGGAGAATCCGTATAGGTGTTCGAGTGTTCGAACCCTAATGCGGTGGAAATGGAAAGTAAACGCCGTATTCACATATCTGCCACTGTGCAGGAGAATCCGTATAGGTGTTCGAGTGTTCGAACCCTAATGCATGAGAAATGGAAACTAAACGCCGTATTTACATATCTGCCACTGTGCAGGAGAATCCGTATAAGTGTTCGAGTGTTCGAACCCTAATGCGTGAGAAATGGTAAGTAAACGCCGTATTTACATATCTGCCACTGTGCAGGAGAATCCGTATAGGTGTTCGAGTGTTCGAACCCTAATGCATGAGAAATGGTAAGTAAACGCCGTATTTACATATCTGCCACTATGCAGGAGAATCTGTATAGGTGTTCGAGTGTTCGAACCCCAATGCGTGAGAAATGGTACGTAAACGCCGTATTTACATATCTGCCACTGTGTTGGAGAATCCGTATAGGTGTTCAAGTGTTCGAACCGTAATGCGTGCAAAATGGTAAGTAAACGCCGTATTTACATATCTGCCACTGTGCAGGAGAATCCGTATAGGTGTTCGAGTGTTCGAACCCTAATGCATGAGAAATGGTAAGTAAACACCGTATTTACATATCTGCCACTGTGCAGGAGAATCCGTATAGGTGTTCGAGTGTTCGAAACCTAATGCGTGAGAAATGGTAAGTAAACCCCATATTTACATATCTGCCACTGTGCAGTAGAATCCGTATAGGTGTTCGAGTGTTCGAACCCTAATGCGTTAGAAATGGTAAGTAAACGGCGTATTTACATATCTGCCACTGTGCAGGAGAATCCGTATAGGTGTTCGAGTGTTCGAACCCTAATGCGTTGGAAATGGGAAGTAAACGCCGTATTTACATATCTGCCACTGTGCAGGAGAATCCGTATAGGTGTTCGGGTGTTCGAACCCTAATGCCTGAGAAATGGTAAGTAAACGCCGTATTTCTATATCTGCCACTGAGTAGGAGAATCCGTATAGGTGTTCGAGTGTTCGAACCGTAATGCGCGCAAAATGGTAAGTAAATCCCGTATTTACATATCTGCCACAGTGCAGGAGAATCCGTATAGGTGTTCGAGTGTTCGAACCCTAATGCATGAGAAATGGTAAGTAAACGCCGTATTTACATATCTGCCACGGTGCAGGAGAATCCATATAGGTGTTCGAGTGTTCGAACCCTAATGCGTGCAAAATGGGAAGTAAACGCCGTATTTACATATCTGCCACTGTGCAGGAGAATCCGTATAGGCGTTCGACTATTCGAACCCTAATGCATGAGAAATGGTAAGTAAACGCCGTATTTACATATCTGCCACTGTGCAGGAGAATCCGTATAGGTGTTCGAGTGTTCGAACCCTAATGCGTGAGAAATGGTAAGTAAACGCCGTATTTATATATCTGCCACTGTGCACGAGAATCCGTATAGGTGTTCGAGTGTTCGAACCCTAATGCATTGGAAATGGTAAGTAAACACCGTATTTACATATCTGCCACTGTGTAGGAGAATCCGTATAGGTGTTCGCCTGTTCGAACCCTGATGCTTGAGAAATGGTAAGTAAACGCCGTATTTACATATCTGCCACTGTGCAGGAGAATCCGTATAGGTGTTCGAGTGTTCGAACCCCAATGCGTGAGAAATGCTAAGTAAACGCCGTATTTACATATCTGCCACTGTGGGGGAGAATCCGTATAGGTGTTCGAGTGTTCGAACCGTAATGCGTGCAAAATGGTAAGTAAACGCCGTATTTACATATCTGCCATTGTGCAGGAGAATCCGTATTGGTGTTCGAGTGTTCGAACCCTAATGCATGAGAAATGGTAAGTAAACGCCGTATTTACATATCTGCCACGGTGCAGGAGAATCCGTATAGGTGTTCGAGTGTTCGAACCCTAATGCGTGAGAAATGGTAAGTAAACGCCGTATTTACATATCTGCCACTGTGCAGGAGAATCCGTATAGGTGTTCGAGTGTTCGAACCCTAATGCGTTGGAAATGGTATGTAAACGCCGTATTTACATATTTGCCACTGTGTAGGAGAATCCGTATAGGTGTTCGGGTGTTCGAACCCTAATGCATGAGCAATGGTAAGTAAACGCCGTATTTACATATCTGCCACTGTGCAGGAGAATCCGTATAGGTGTTCGAGTGTTGGAACCCCAATGCGTGAGAAATTGTAAGTAAACGCCGTATTTACATTTCTGCCACTGTGTTGGAGAATCCGTATAGGTGTTCGAGTGTTCGAACCGTATTGCGTGCAAAATGGTAAGTAAACGCCGTATTTACATATCTGCCACTGCGCAGGAGAATCCGTATAGGTGTTCGAGTGTTCGAACCCTAATGCATGAGAAATGGTAAGTAAACACCGTATTTACATATCTGCCACTGTGCAGGAGAATCCGTATAGGTGTTCGAGTGTTCGAGCCCTAATGCGTGGGAAATGGTAAGTAAACGACGTATTTACATGTCTGCCACTGTGCAGGAGAATCCGTATAGGTGTTCGGGTGTTCGAACCCTAATGCGTGAGAAATGGTAAGTAAACGCCCTATTTACATATCTGCCACTGTGCTGGAGAATCCGTATAGGTGTTCGAGTGTTCGAACCCTAATGCGGTGGAAACGGAAAGTAAACGCCGTATTCACATATCTGCCACTGTGCAGGAGAATCCGTATAGGTGTTCGAGTGTTCGAACCCTAATGCATGAGAAATGGAAACTAAACGCCGTATTTACATATCTGCCACTGTGCAGGAGAATCCGTATAAGTGTTCGAGTGTTCGAACCCTAATGCGTGAGAAATGGTAAGTAAACGCCGTATTTACATATCTGCCACTGTGCAGGAGAATCCGTATAGGTGTTCGAGTGTTCGAACCCTAATGCATGAGAAATGGTAAGTAAACGCCGTATTTACATATCTGCCACTATGCAGGAGAATCTGTATAGGTGTTCGAGTGTTCGAACCCCAATGCGTGAGAAATGGTACGTAAACGCCGTATTTACATATCTGCCACTGTGTTGGAGAATCCGTATAGGTGTTCAAGTGTTCGAACCGTAATGCGTGCAAAATGGTAAGTAAACGCCGTATTTACATATCTGCCACTGTGCAGGAGAATCCGTATAGGTGTTCGAGTGTTCGAACCCTAATGCATGAGAAATGGTAAGTAAACACCGTATTTACATATCTGCCACTGTGCAGGAGAATCCGTATAGGTGTTCGAGTGTTCGAAACCTAATGCGTGAGAAATGGTAAGTAAACCCCATATTTACATATCTGCCACTGTGCAGTAGAATCCGTATAGGTGTTCGAGTGTTCGAACCCTAATGCGTTAGAAATGGTAAGTAAACGGCGTATTTACATATCTGCCACTGTGCAGGAGAATCCGTATAGGTGTTCGAGTGTTCGAACCCTAATGCGTTGGAAATGGTAAGTAAACGCCGTATTTACATATCTGCCACTGTGCAGGAGAATCCGTATAGGTGTTCGGGTGTTCGAACCCTAATGCCTGAGAAATGGTAAGTAAACGCCGTATTTCTATATCTGCCACTGAGTAGGAGAATCCGTATAGGTGTTCGAGTGTTCGAACCGTAATGCGCGCAAAATGGTAAGTAAATCCCGTATTTACATATCTGCCACAGTGCAGGAGAATCCGTATAGGTGTTCGAGTGTTCGAACCCTAATGCATGAGAAATGGTAAGTAAACGTCGTATTTACATATCTGCCACGGTGCAGGAGAATCCATATAGGTGTTCGAGTGTTCGAACCCTAATGCGTGAGAAATGGTAAGTAAACGCCGTATTTACATATCTGCCACTGTGTAGGAGAATCCGTATAGGTGTTCGAGTGTTCGAACCCTAATGCGTGGGAAATGGTAAGTAAATGCCGTATTTACATATCTGCCACTGTGCAGGAGAATCCGTATAGGTGTTCGAGTGTTCGAACCCTAATGCGTGCAAAATGGTAAGTAAACGCCGTATTTACATATCTGTCACTGTGCAGGAGAATCCGTATAGGCGTTCGAGTGTTCGAACCCTAATGCATGAGAAATGGTAAGTAAACGCCTTATTTACATATCTGCCACTGTGCAGGAGAATCCGTATAGGTGTTCGAGTGTTCGAACCCTAATGCGTGAGAAATGGTAAGTAAACGCCGTATTTACATATCTGCCACTGTGCACGAGAATCCGTATAGGTGTTCGAGTGTTCGAACCCTAATGCGTTGGAAATGGTAAGTAAACGCCGTATTTACATATCTGCCACTGTGTAGGAGAATCCGAATAGGTGTTCGCGTGTTCGAACCCTGATGCTTGAGAAATGGTAAGTGAACGCCGTATTTACATATCTGCCTCTGTGCAGGAGAATCCGTATAGGTGTTCGAGCGTTCGAACCCCAATGCGTGAGAAATCGTAAGTAAACGCGGTATTTACATATCTGCCACTGTGGAGGAGAATCCGTACAGGTGTTCGAGTGTTCGAACCGTAATGCGTGCAAAATGGCAAGTAAACGCCGTATTTACATATCTGCCATTGTGCAGGAGAATCCGTATAGGTGTTCGTGTGTTCGAACCGTAATGCATGAGAAATGGTAAGTAAACACCGTATTTACACATCTGCCACTGTGCAGGAGAATCCGTATAGGTGTTCGAGTGTTCGAACCCTAATGCGTGAGAAATGGTAAATAACGCCGTATTTACATATCTGCCACTGTGCAGGAGAATCCGTATAGGTGTTCGAATGTTCGAGCCCTAATGCGTGGGAAATGGTAAGTAAACGCCGTATTTACATATCTGCCACTGTGCAGGAGAATCCGTATAGGTGTTCGAGTGGTCGAACCCCAATGCGTGAGAAATGGTAAGTAAACGCCGTATTTACATATCTGCCACTGTGTTGGAGAATCCGTATAGGTGTTCAGCTGTTCGAACCGTAATGCGTGCAAAATGGTAAGTAAACGCCGTATTTACATATCTGCCACTGTGCAGGAGAATCCGTATAGGTGTTCGAGTGTTCGAACCCTAATGCATGAGAAATGGTAAGTAAACACCGTATTTACATATCTGCCACTGTGCAGGAGAATCCGTATAGGTGTTCGAGTGTTCGAACCCTAATGCATGAGAAATGGTAAGTAAACGCCGTATTTACATATCTGCCACTATGCAGGAGAATCTGTATAGGTGTTCGAGTGTTCGAACCCCAATGCGTGAGAAATGGTAAGTAAACGCCGTATTTACATATCTGCCACTGTGTTGGAGAATCCGTATAGGTGTTCAAGTGTTCGAACCGTAATGCGTGCAAAATGGTAAGTAAACGCCGTATTTACATATCTGCCACTGTGCAGGAGAATCCGTATAGGCGTTCGAGTATTCGAACCCTAATGCATGAGAAATGGTAAGTAACGCCGTATTTACATATCTGCCACTGTGCAGGAGAATCCGTATAGGTGTTCGAGTGTTCGAACCCTAATGCGTGCAAAATGGGAAGTAAACGCCGTATTTACATATCTGCCACTGTGCAGGAGAATCCGTATAGGCGTTCGACTATTCGAACCCTAATGCATGAGAAATGGTAAGTAAACGCCGTATTTACATATCTGCCACTGTGCAGGAGAATCCGTATAGGTGTTCGAGTGTTCGAACCCTAATGCGTGAGAAATGGTAAGTAAACGCCGTATTTATATATCTGCCACTGTGCACGAGAATCCGTATAGGTGTTCGAGTGTTCGAACCCTAATGCATTGGAAATGGTAAGTAAACACCGTATTTACATATCTGCCACTGTGTAGGAGAATCCGTATAGGTGTTCGCCTGTTCGAACCCTGATGCTTGAGAAATGGTAAGTAAACGCCGTATTTACATATCTGCCACTGTGCAGGAGAATCCGTATAGGTGTTCGAGTGTTCGAACCCCAATGCGTGAGAAATGGTAAGTAAACGCCGTATTTACATATCTGCCACTGTGGGGGAGAATCCGTATAGGTGTTCGAGTGTTCGAACCGTAATGCGTGCAAAATGGTAAGTAAACGCCGTATTTACATATCTGCCATTGTGCAGGAGAATCCGTATTGGTGTTCGAGTGTTCGAACCCTAATGCATGAGAAATGGTAAGTAAACGCCGTATTTACATATCTGCCACGGTGCAGGAGAATCCGTATAGGTGTTCGAGTGTTCGAACCCTAATGCGTGAGAAATGGTAAGTAAACGCCGTATTTACATATCTGCCACTGTGCAGGAGAATCCGTATAGGTGTTCGAGTGTTCGAACCCTAATGCGTTGGAAATGGTATGTAAACGCCGTATTTACATATTTGCCACTGTGTAGGAGAATCCGTATAGGTGTTCGGGTGTTCGAACCCTAATGCATGAGCAATGGTAAGTAAACGCCGTATTTACATATCTGCCACTGTGCAGGAGAATCCGTATAGGTGTTCGAGTGTTGGAACCCAAATGCGTGAGAAATTGTAAGTAAACGCCGTATTTACATTTCTGCCACTGTGTTGGAGAATCCGTATAGGTGTTCGAGTGTTCGAACCGTATTGCGTGCAAAATGGTAAGTAAACGCCGTATTTACATATCTGCCACTGCGCAGGAGAATCCGTATAGGTGTTCGAGTGTTCGAACCCTAATGCATGAGAAATGGTAAGTAAACACCGTATTTACATATCTGCCACTGTGCAGGAGAATCCGTATAGGTGTTCGAGTGTTCGAGCCCTAATGCGTGGGAAATGGTAAGTAAACGACGTATTTACATGTCTGCCACTGTGCAGGAGAATCCGTATAGGTGTTCGGGTGTTCGAACCCTAATGCGTGAGAAATGGTAAGTAAACGCCCTATTTACATATCTGCCACTGTGCTGGAGAATCCGTATAGGTGTTCGAGTGTTCGAACCCTAATGCGGTGGAAATGGAAAGTAAACGCCGTATTCACATATCTGCCACTGTGCAGGAGAATCCGTATAGGTGTTCGAGTGTTCGAACCCTAATGCATGAGAAATGGAAACTAAACGCCGTATTTACATATCTGCCACTGTGCAGGAGAATCCGTATAAGTGTTCGAGTGTTCGAACCCTAATGCGTGAGAAATGGTAAGTAAACGCCGTATTTACATATCTGCCACTGTGCAGGAGAATCCGTATAGGTGTTCGAGTGTTCGAACCCTAATGCATGAGAAATGGTAAGTAAACGCCGTATTTACATATCTGCCACTATGCAGGAGAATCTGTATAGGTGTTCGAGTGTTCGAACCCCAATGCGTGAGAAATGGTAAGTAAACGCCGTATTTACATATCTGCCACTGTGTTGGAGAATCCGTATAGGTGTTCAAGTGTTCGAACCGTAATGCGTGCAAAATGGCAAGTAAACGCCGTATTTACATATCTGCCACTATGCAGGAGAATCCGTATAGGTGTTCGAGTGTTCGAACCCTAATGCATGAGAAATGGTAAGTAAACACCGTATTTACATATCTGCCACTGTGCAGGAGAATCCGTATAGGTGTTCGAGTGTTCGAAACCTAATGCGTGAGAAATGGTAAGTAAACCCCATATTTACATATCTGCCACTGTGCAGTAGAATCCGTATAGGTGTTCGAGTGTTCGAACCCTAATGCGTTAGAAATGGTAAGTAAACGGCGTATTTACATATCTGCCACTGTGCAGGAGAATCCGTATAGGTGTTCGAGTGTTCGAACCCTAATGCGTTGGAAATGGTAAGTAAACGCCGTATTTACATATCTGCCACTGTGCATTAGAATCCGTATAGGTGTTCGGGTGTTCGAACCCTAATGCCTGAGAAATGGTAAGTAAACGCCGTATTTCTATATCTGCCACTGAGGAGGAGAATCCGTATAGGTGTTCGAGTGTTCGAACCGTAATGCGCGCAAAATGGTAAGTAAATCCCGTATTTACATATCTGCCACAGTGCAGGAGAATCCGTATAGGTGTTCGAGTGTTCGAACCCTAATGCATGAGAAATGGTAAGTAAACGCCATATTTACATATCTGCCACGGTGCAGGAGAATCCATATAGGTGTTCGAGTGTTCGAACCCTAATGCGTGAGAAATGGTAAGTAAACGCCGTATTTACATATCTCCCACTGTGTAGGAGAATCCGTATAGGTGTTCCAGTGTTCGAACCCTAATGCGTGGGAAATGGTAAGTAAATGCCGTATTTACATATCTGCCACTGTGCAGGAGAATCCGTATAGGTGTTCGAGTGTTCGAACCCTAATGCGTGCAAAATGGTAAGTAAACGCCGTATTTACATATCTGTCACTGTGCAGGAGAATCCGTATAGGCGTTCGAGTGTTCGAACCCTAATGCATGAGAAATGGTAAGTAAACGCCTTATTTACATATCTGCCACTGTGCAGGAGAATCCGTATAGGTGTTCGAGTGTTCGAACCCTAATGCGTGAGAAATGGTAAGTAAACGCCGTATTTACATATCTGCCACTGTGCACGAGAATCCGTATAGGTGTTCGAGTGTTCGAACCCTAATGCGTTGGAAATGGTAAGTAAACGCCGTATTTACATATCTGCCACTGTGTAGGAGAATCCGAATAGGTGTTCGCGTGTTCGAACCCTGATGCTTGAGAAATGGTAAGTGAACGCCGTATTTACATATCTGCCACTGTGCAGGAGAATCCGTATAGGTGTTCGAGCGTTCGAACCCCAATGCGTGAGAAATGGTAAGTAAACGCCGTATTTACATATCTGCCACTGTGGAGGAGAATCCGTACAGGTGTTCGAGTGTTCGAACCGTAATGCGTGCAAAATGGCAAGTAAACGCCGTATTTACATATCTGCCATTGTGCAGGAGAATCCGTATAGGTGTTCGTGTGTTCGAACCGTAATGCATGAGAAATGGTAAGTAAACACCGTATTTACACATCTGCCACTGTGCAGGAGAATCCGTATAGGTGTTCGAGTGTTCGAACCCTAATGCGTGAGAAATGGTAAATAACGCCGTATTTACATATCTGCCACTGTGCAGGAGAATCCGTATAGGTGTTCGAATGTTCGAGCCCTAATGCGTGGGAAATGGTAAGTAAACGCCGTATTTACATATCTGCCACTGTGCAGGAGAATCCGTATAGGTGTTCGAGTGGTCGAACCCTAATGCGTGAGAAATGGTAAGTAAACGCCCTATTTACATATCTGCCACTGTGCAGGAGAATCCGTATAGGTGTTCGAGTGTTTGAACCCTAATGCGTGAGAAATGGTAAGTAAATGCCGTATTTACATATCTGCCACTGTGCAGGAGAATCCGTATAAGTGTTCGAGTGTTCGAACCCTAATGCGTTGGAAATGATAAGTAAATGCCGTATTCACATATCTGCCACTGTGCAGGAGAATCCGTATAGGTGTTCGAGTGTTCGAACCCTAATGCATGAGAAATGGAAACTAAACGCCGTATTTACATATCTGCCACTGTGCAGGAGAATCCGTATAAGTGTTCGAGTGTTCGAACCCTAATGCGTGAGAAATGGTAAGTAAACGCCGTATTTACATATCTGCCACTGTGCAGGAGAATCCGTATAGGTGTTCGAGTGTTCGAACCCTAATGCGTTGGAAATGGTAAGTAAACGCCGTATTTACATATCTGCCACTGTGCAGGAGAATCCGTATAGGTGTTCGCGTGTTCGAACCCAAATGCATGAGAAATGGTAAGTAACCGCCGTATTTACATATCTGCCACGGTGCAGGAGAATCCGTATAGGTGTTCGAGTGTTCGAACCCGAATGCGTGAGAAATGGTAAGTAAACACCGTATTTACATATCTGCCACTGTGCAGGAGAATCCGTATAGGTGTTCGAGTGTTCGAACCCAAATGCGTGAGAAATGGTAAGTAAACGCCCTATTTACATATCTGCCTCTGTGCAGGAGAATCCGTATAGGTGTTCGAGTGTTCGAACCCTAATGCGTGAGAAATGGTAAGTAAACGCCGTATTTACATATCTGCCACTGTGCAGGAGAATCCGTATAAGTGTTCGCGTGGTCGAACCCTAATGCATGAGAAATGGTAAGTAACCGCCGTAGTTACATATCTGCCACGGTGCAGGAGAATCCGTATAGGTGTTCGAGGGTTCGAACCCTAATGCGTGAGAAATGGTAAGTAAACGCCGTATTTACATATCTGCCACTGTGCAGGAGAATCTGTATAGGTGTTCGAGTGTTCGAACCCAGTTGCGTTGGAAATGGTAAGTAAACGCCGTATTTACATATCTGCCACTGTGCAGGAGAATCCGTATAGGTGTTCGAGTGTTCGAACCCCAATGCATGAGAAATTGTAAGTAAACGCCGTATTTACATATCTGCCACTGTGCAGGAGAATCCGTATAGGTGTTCGAGTGTTCGAACCCTAATGCGTGAGAAATGGTAAGTAAACGCCGTATTTACATATCTGCCACTGTGCACGAGAATCCGTATTGGTGTTAGAGTGTTCGAACCCTAATGCGTTGGAAATGGTAAATAAACGCCGTATTCACATATCTGCCGCTGTGCAGGAGAATCCGTATAGGTGTTCGAGTGTTCGAACCCTAATGCATGAGAAATGGAAACTAAACGCCGTATTTACATATCTGCCACTGTGTAGGAGAATCCGTATAAGTGTTCGAGTGTTCGAACCCTAATGCGTGAGAAATGGTAAGTAAACGCCGTATTTACATATCTGCCACTGTGCAGGAGAATCCGTATAGGTGTTCGAGTGTTCGAACCCTAATGCGTTGGAAATGGTAAGTAAACGCCGTATTTACATATCTGCCACTGTGCAGGAGAATCCGTATAGGTGTTCGCGTCTTCGAACCCTAATGCATGAGAAATGGTAAGTAACCGCCGTATTTACATATCTGCCACGGTGCAGCAGAATCCGTATAGGTGTTCGAGTGTTCGAACCCTAATGCGTGAGAAATGGTAAGTAAACGCCGTATTTACATATCTACCACTGTGCAGGAGAATCCGTATAGGTGTTCGAGTGTTCGAACCCTAATGCGTGAGAAATGGTAAGTAAACGCCCTATTTACATATCTGCCACTGTGCAGGAGAATCCGTATAGGTGTTCGAGTGTTCGAACCCTAATGCGTGAGAAATGGTAAGTAAACGCCGTATTTACATATCTGCCACTGTGCAGGAGAATCCGTATAGGTGTTCGAGTGTTCGAACCCTAATGCGTTGGAAATGGTAAGGAAACGCCGTATTTACATATCTGCCACTGTGCAGGAGAATCCGTATAGGTGTTCGCGTGTTCGAACCCTAATGCATGAGAAATGGTAAGTAACCGCCGTATTTACATATCTGCCACGGTGCAGGAGAATCCGTATAGGTGTTCAAGTGTTCGAACCCGAATGCGTGAGAAATGGTAAGTAAACGCCGTATTTACATATCTGCCACTGTGCAGGAGAATCCGTATAGGTGTTCGAGTGTTCGAACCCTAATGCGTGAGAGATGGTAAGTAAACGCCCTATTTACATATCTGCCACTGTGCAGGAGAATCCGTATAGGTGTTCGAGTGTTTGAACCCTAATGCGTGAGAAATGGTAAGTAAACGCCGTATTTACATATCTGCCACTGTGCAGGAGAATCCGTATAGGTGTTCGTGTGGTCGAACCCTAATCCATGAGAAATGGTAAGTAACCGCCGTATTTACATATCTGCCACGGTGCAGGAAAATCCGTATAGGTGTTCGATGGTTCGAACCCTAATGCGTGAGAAATGGTAAGTAAACGCCGTATTTACATATCTGCCACTGTGCAGGAGAATCCGTATAGGTGTTCGAGTGTTCGAACCCAGTTGCGTTGGAAATGGTAAGTAAACGCCGTATTTACATATCTGCCACTGTGCAGGAGAATCCGTATAGGTGTTCGAGTGTTCGAACCCTAATGCATGAGAAATGGTAAGTAAACGCCCTATTTACATATCTGCCACTGTGCAGGAGAATCCGTATAGGCGTTCGAGTGTTCGAACCCTAATGCGTGAGAAATGGTAAGTAAACGCCGTATTTACATATCTGCCACTGTGTAGGAGAATCCGTATAGGTGTTCGAGTGTTCGAACCGTAATGCGCGCAAAATGGTAAGTAAATGCCGCATTTACATATCTGCCACAGTGCAGGAGAATCCGTATAGGAGTTCGAGTGTTCGAACCCTAATGCATGAGAAATGGTAAGTAAACGCCGTATTTACATATCTGCCACTGTGCAGGAGAATCCGTATAGGTGTTCGAGTGTTCGAACCCTAATGCGTGCAAAATGGTAAGTAAACGCCGTATTTACATATCTGCCACTGTGTAGGAGAATCCGTATAAGTGTTCGAGTGTTCGAACCCTAATGCGTGAGAAATGGTAAGTAAACGCCGTATTTACATATCTGCCACTGTGCAGGAGAATCCGTATAGGTGTTCGAGTGTTCGAACCCTAATGCGTTGGAAATGGTAAGTAAACGCCGTATTTACATATCTGCCACTGTGCAGGAGAATCCGTATAGGTGTTCGCGTCTTCGAACCCTAATGCATGAGAAATGGTAAGTAACCGCCGTATTTACATATCTGCCACGGTGCAGCAGAATCCGTATAGGTGTTCGAGTGTTCGAACCCTAATGCGTGAGAAATGGTAAGTAAACGCCGTATTTACATATCTACCACTGTGCAGGAGAATCCGTATAGGTGTTCGAGTGTTCGAACCCTAATGCGTGAGAAATGGTAAGTAAACGCCCTATTTACATATCTGCCACTGTGCAGGAGAATCCGTATAGGCGTTCGAGTGTTCGAACCCTAATGCGTGAGAAATGGTAAGTAAACGCCGTATTTACATATCTGCCACTGTGTAGGAGAATCCGTATAGGTGTTCGAGTGTTCGAACCGTCATGCGCGCAAAATGGTAAGTAAATGCCGTATTTACATATCTGCCACAGTGCAGGAGAATCCGTATAGGAGTTCGAGTGTTCGAACCCTAATGCATGAGAAATGGTAAGTAAACGCCGTATTTACATATCTGCCACTGTGCAGGAGAATCCGTATAGGTGTTCGAGTGTTCGAACCCTAATGCGTGCAAAATGGTAAGTAAACGCCGTATTTACATATCTGCCACTGTGCAGGAGGATCCGTATAGGCATTCGAGTATTCGAACCCTAATGCATGAGAAATGGTAAGTAAACGCCGTATTTACATATCTGCCACTGTGCAGGAGAATCCGTATAGGTATTCGAGTGTTCGAACCCTAATGCGTGAGAAATGGTAAGTAAACGCCGTATTTACATATCTGCCACTGCGCACGAGAATCCGTATAGGTGTTCGAGTGTTCGAACCCTAATGCGTTGGAAATGGTAAGTAAACGCCGTATTCACATATCTTCCACTGTGCAGGAGAATCCGTATAGGTGTTCGAGTGTTCGAACCCTAATGCATGAGAAATGGAAACTAAACGCCGTATTTACATATCTGCCACTGTGCAGGAGAATCCGTATAAGTGTTCGAGTGTTCGAACCCTAATGCGTGAGAAATGGTAAGTAAACGCCGTATTTACATATCTGCCACTGTGCAGGAGAATCCGTATAGGTGTTCGAGTGTTCGAACCCTAATGCGTTGGAAATGGTAAGTAAACGCCGTATTTACATATCTGCCACTGTGCAGGAGAATCCGTATAGGTGTTCGCGTGTTCGAACCCTAATGCATGAGAAATGGTAAGTAAGCGCCGTATTTACATATCTGCCACGGTGCAGGAGAATCCGTATAGGTGTTCGAGTGTTCGAACCCGAATGCGTGAGAAATGGTAAGTAAACGCCGTATTTACATATCTGCCACTGTGCAGGAGAATCCGTATAGGTGTTCGAGTGTTCGAACCCTAATGCGTTGGAAATGGTAAGTAAACGCCGTATTTACATATCTGCCACTGTGCAGGAGAATCCGTATAGGTGTTCGCGTGTTCGAACCCTAATGCATGAGAAATGGTAAGTAACCGCCGTATTTACATATCTGCCACTGTGCAGGAGAATCCGTATAGGTGTTCGAGTGTTCGAACCCAGTTGCGTTGGAAATGGTAAGTAAACGCCGTATTTACATATCTGCCACTGTGCAGGAGAATCCGTATAGATGTTCGAGTGTTCGAACCCTAATGCATCAGAAATGGTAAGTAAACGCCCTGTTTACATATCTGCCACTTTGCAGGAGAATCCGTATAGGCGTTCGAGTGTTCGAACCCTAATGCGTGAGAAATGGTAAGTAAACGCCGTATTTACATATCTGCCACTGTGTAGGAGAATCCGTATAGGTGTTCGAGTGTTCGAACCGTAATGCGCGCAAAATGGTAAGTAAATGCCGTATTTACATATCTGCCACAGTGCAGGAGAATCCGTATAGGAGTTCGAGTGTTCGAACCCTAATGCATGAGAAATGGTAAGTAAACGCCGTATTTACATATCTGCCACTGTGCAGGAGAATCCGTATAGGTGTTCGAGTGTTCGAACCCTAATGCGTGCAAAATGGTAAGTAAACGCCGTATTTACATATCTGCCACTGTGCAGGAGGATCCGTATAGGCATTCGAGTATTCGAACCCTAATGCATGAGAAATGGTTAGTAAACGCCGTATTTACATATCTGCCACTGTGCAGGAGAATCCGTATAGGTATTCGAGTGTTCGAACCCTAATGCGTGAGAAATGGTAAGTAAACGCCGTATTTACATATCTGCCACTGCGAACGAGAATCCGCATAGGTGTTCGAGTGTTCGAACCCTAATGCGTTGGAAATGGTAAGTAAACGCCGTATTCACATATCTCTCACTGTGCAGGAGAATCCGTATAGGTGTTCGAGTGTTCGAACCCTAATGCATGAGAAATGGAAACTAAACGCCGTATTTACATATCTGCCACTGTGCAGGAGAATCCGTATAAGTGTTCGAGTGTTCGAACCCTAATGCGTGAGAAATGGTAAGTAAACGCCGTATTTACATATCTGCCACTGTGCAGGAGAATCCGTTTAGGTGTTCGAGTGTTCGAACCCTAATGCGTTGGAAATGGTAAGTAAACGCCGTATTTACATATCTGCCACTGTGCAGGAGAATCCGTATCGGTGTTCGCGTGTTCGAACCCTAATGCATGAGAAATGGTAAGTAAGCGCCGTATTTACATATCTGCCACAGTGCAGGAGAATCCGTATAGGTGTTCGAGTGTTCGAACCCGAATGCGTGAGAAATGGTAAGTAAACGCCGTATTTACATATCTGCCACTGTGCAGGAGAATCCGTATAGGTGTTCGAGTGTTCGAACCCTAATGCGTTGGAAATGGTAAGTAAACGCCGTATTTACATATCTGCCACTGTGCAGGAGAATCCGTATAGGTGTTCGCGTGTTCGAACCCTAATGCATGAGAAATGGTAAGTAACCGCCGTATTTACATATCTGCCACGGTGCAAGAGAATCCGTATAGGTGTTCGAGTGTTCGAACCCGAATGCGTGAGAAATGGTAAGTAAACGCCGTATTTACATATCTGCCACTGTGCAGGAGAATCCGTATAGGTGTTCGAGTGTTAGAACCCTAATGCGTGAGAAATGGTAAGTAAACGCCCTATTTACATATCTGCCACTGTGCAGGAGAATCCGTATAGGTGTTCAAGTGTTCGAACCCTAATGCGTGAGAAATGGTAAGTAAACGCCGTATTTACATATCTGCCACAGTGCAGGAGAATCCGTATAGGTGTTCGCGTGGTCGAACCCTAATGCATGAGAAATGGTAAGTAACCGCCGTATTTACATATCTGCCACGGTGCTGGAGAATCCGTATAGGTGTTCGAGGGTTCGAACCCTAATGCGTGAGAAATGGTAAGTAAACGCCGTATTTACATATCTGCCACTGTGCAGGAGAATCTGTATAGGTGTTCGAGTGTTCGAACCCAGTTGCGTTGGAAATGGTAAGTAAACGCCGTATTTACATATCTGCCACTAAGCAGGAGAATCCGTATAGGTGTTCGAGTGTTCGAACCCTAAGGCATGAGAAATGGTAAGTAAGGGCCCTATTTACATATCTGCCACTGTGTAGGAGAATCCGTATAGGCGTTCGAGTGTTCGAACCCTAATGCGTGAGAAATGGTAAGTAAACGCCGTATTTACATATCTGCCACTCTGTAGGAGAATCCGTATAGGTGTTCGAGTGTTCGAACCGTAATGCGCGCAAAATGGTAAGTAAATGCCGTATTTACATATCTGCCACTATGCAGGAGAATCCATATAGGTGTTCGCGTGTTCGAACCCTAATGCATGAGAAATGGTAAGTAACCGCCGTATTTACATATCTGCCACGGTGCAGGAGAATCCGTATAGGTGTTCGAGTGTTCGAACCCTAATGCGTGCAAAATGGTAAGTAAACACCGTATTTACATATCTGCCACTGTGCAGGAGAATCCGTATAGGCGTTCGAGTATTCGAACCCTAATGCATGAGAAGTGGTACGTAAACGCCGTATTTACATATCTGCCACTGTGCTGGAGAATCCGTATAGGTGTTCGAGTGTTCGAACCCTAATGCGTGAGAAATGGTAAGTAAACACCGTATTTACATATCTGCCACTGTGCACGAGAATCCGTATAGGTGTTCGAGTGTTCGAACCCTAATGCATTGGAAATGGTAAGTAAACGCCGTATTCACATATCTGCCACTGTGCAGGAGAATCCGTATAGGTGTTCGAGTGTTCGAACCGTAATGCATGAGAAATGGAAACTAAACGCCGTATTTACATATATGCCACTGTGCAGGAGAATCCGTATAAGCGTTCGAGTGTTCGAACCCTAATGCGTGAGAAATGGTAAGTAAACGCCGTATTTACATATCTGCCACTGTGCAGGAGAATCCGTATAGGTGTTCGCGTGTTCGAACCCTAATGCATGAGAAATGGTAAGTAACCGCCGTATTTACATATCTGCCACGGTGCAGGAGAATCCGTATAGGTGTTCGAGTGTTCGAACCCGAATGCGTGAGAAATGGTAAGTAAACGCCGTATTTACATATCTGCCACTGTGCAGGAGAATCCGTATAGGTGTTCGAGTGTTCGAACCCTAATGCGTGAGAAATGGTAAGTAAACGCCCTATTTACATATCTGCCACTGTGCAGGAGAATCCGTATAGGTGTTCGAGTGTTAGAACCCTAATGCGTGAGAAATGGTAAGTAAACGCCGTATTTACATATCTGCCACAGTGCAGGAGAATCCGTATAGGTGTTCGAGTGTTCGAACCCGAATGCGTGAGAAATGGTAAGTAAACGCCGTATTTACATATCTGCCACTGTGCAGGAGAATCCGTAGAGGTGTTCGAGTGTTCGAACCCTAATGCGTTGGAAATGGTACGTAAACGCCGTATTTACATATCTGCCACTGTGCAGGAGAATCCGTATAGGTGTTCGCGTGTTCGAACCCTAATGCATGAGAAATGGTAAGTAAGCGCCGTATTTACATATCTGCCACGGTGCAGGAGAATCCGTATAGGTGTTCGAGTGTTCGAACCCGAATGCGTGAGAAATGGTAAGTAAACGCCGTATTTACATATCTGCCACTGTGCAGGAGAATCCGTATAGGTGTTCGAGTGTTCGAACCCTAATGCGTTGGAAATGGTAAGTAAACGCCGTATTTACATATCTGCCACTGTGCAGGAGAATCCGTATAGGTGTTCGCGTGTTCGAACCCTAATGCATGAGAAATGGTAAGTAACCGCCGTATTTACATATCTGCCACGGTGCAAGAGAATCCGTATAGGTGTTCGACTGTTCGAACCCGAATGCGTGAGAAATGGTAAGTAAACGCCGTATTTACATATCTGCCACTGTGCAGGAGAATCCGTATAGGTGTTCGAGTGTTCGAGCCCTAATGCGTGAGAAATGGTAAGTAAACGCCCTATTTACATATCTGCCACTGTGCAGGAGAATCCGTATAGGTGTTCGAGTGTTCGAACCCTAATGCGTGAGAAATGGTAAGTAAACGCCGTATTTACATATCTGCCACAGTGCAGGAGAATCCGTATAGGTGTTCGCGTGGTCGAACCCTAATGCATGAGAAATGGTAAGTAACCGCCGTATTTACATATCTGCCACGGTGCTGGAGAATCCGTATAGGTGTTCGAGGGTTCGAACCCTAATGCGTGAGAAATGGTAAGTAAACGCCGTATTTACATATCTGCCACTGTGCAGGAGAATCTGTATAGGTGTTCGAGTGTTCGAACCCAGTTGCGTTGGAAATGGTAAGTAAACGCCGTATTTACATATCTGCCACTATGCAGGAGAATCCGTATAGGTGTTCGAGTGTTCGAACCCTAAGGCATGAGAAATGGTAAGTAAACGCCCTATTTACATATCTGCCACTGTGCAGGAGAATCCGTATAGGCGTTCGAGTGTTCGAACCCTAATGCGTGAGAAATGGTAAGTAAACGCCGTATTTACATATCTGCCACTGTGTAGGAGAATCCGTATAGGTGTTCGAGTGTTCGAACCGTAATGCGCGCAAAATGGTAAGTAAATGCCGTATTTACATATCTGCCACTATGCAGGAGAATCCACATAGGTGTTCGCGTGTTCGAACCCTAATGCATGAGAAATGTTAAGTAACCGCCGTATTTACATATCTGCCACGGTGCAGGAGAATCCGTATAGGTGTTCGAGTGTTCGAACCCGAATGCGTGAGAAATGGTAAGTAAACGCCGTATTTACATATCTGCCACTGTGCAGGAGAATCCGTATAGGTGTTCGAGTGTTCGAACCCTAATGCGTGAGAAATGGTAAGTAAACGCCCTATTTACATATCTGCCACTGTGCAGGAGAATCCGTATAGGTGTTCGAGTGTTAGAACCCTAATGCGTGAGAAATGGTAAGTAAACGCCGTATTTACATATCTGCCACAGTGCAGGAGAATCCGTATAGGTGTTCGAGTGTTCGAACCCGAATGCGTGAGAAATGGTAAGTAAACGCCGTATTTACATATCTGCCACTGTGCAGGAGAATCCGTAGAGGTGTTCGAGTGTTCGAACCCTAATGCGTTGGAAATGGTACGTAAACGCCGTATTTACATATCTGCCACTGTGCAGGAGAATCCGTATAGGTGTTCGCGTGTTCGAACCCTAATGCATGAGAAATGGTAAGTAAGCGCCGTATTTACATATCTGCCACGGTGCAGGAGAATCCGTATAGGTGTTCGAGTGTTCGAACCCGAATGCGTGAGAAATGGTAAGTAAACGCCGTATTTACATATCTGCCACTGTGCAGGAGAATCCGTATAGGTGTTCGAGTGTTCGAACCCTAATGCGTTGGAAATGGTAAGTAAACGCCGTATTTACATATCTGCCACTGTGCAGGAGAATCCGTATAGGTGTTCGCGTGTTCGAACCCTAATGCATGAGAAATGGTAAGTAACCGCCGTATTTACATATCTGCCACGGTGCAAGAGAATCCGTATAGGTGTTCGACTGTTCGAACCCGAATGCGTGAGAAATGGTAAGTAAACGCCGTATTTACATATCTGCCACTGTGCAGGAGAATCCGTATAGGTGTTCGAGTGTTCGAGCCCTAAT
The DNA here is from genome assembly GCA_036172215.1 of Camellia granthamiana. NCBI lineage: Eukaryota > Viridiplantae > Streptophyta > Magnoliopsida > Ericales > Theaceae > Camellia > Camellia granthamiana. The sequence continues at coordinate 55,612 of JAXFYN010000804.1, read as the reverse complement.
GCGTGAGAAATGGTAAGTAAACGCCCTATTTACATATCTGCCACTGTGCAGGAGAATCCGTATAGGTGTTCGAGTGTTCGAACCCTAATGCGTGAGAAATGGTAAGTAAACGCCGTATTTACATATCTGCCACAGTGCAGGAGAATCCGTATAGGTGTTCGCGTGGTCGAACCCTAATGCATGAGAAATGGTAAGTAACCGCCGTATTTACATATCTGCCACGGTGCTGGAGAATCCGTATAGGTGTTCGAGGGTTCGAACCCTAATGCGTGAGAAATGGTAAGTAAACGCCGTATTTACATATCTGCCACTGTGCAGGAGAATCTGTATAGGTGTTCGAGTGTTCGAACCCAGTTGCGTTGGAAATGGTAAGTAAACGCCGTATTTACATATCTGCCACTATGCAGGAGAATCCGTATAGGTGTTCGAGTGTTCGAACCCTAAGGCATGAGAAATGGTAAGTAAACGCCCTATTTACATATCTGCCACTGTGCAGGAGAATCCGTATAGGCGTTCGAGTGTTCGAACCCTAATGCGTGAGAAATGGTAAGTAAACGCCGTATTTACATATCTGCCACTGTGTAGGAGAATCCGTATAGGGTGTTCGAGTGTTCGAACCGTAATGCGCGCAAAATGGTAAGTAAATGCCGTATTTACATATCTGCCACTATGCAGGAGAATCCACATAGGTGTTCGCGTGTTCGAACCCTAATGCATGAGAAATGTTAAGTAACCGCCGTATTTACATATCTGCCACGGTGCAGGAGAATCCGTATAGGTGTTCGAGTGTTCGAACCCTAATGCGTGCAAAATGGTAAGTAAACACCGTATTTACATATCTGCCACTGTGCAGGAGAATCCGTATAGGCGTTCGAGTATTCGAACCCTAATGCATGAGAAGTGGTACGTAAACGCCGTATTTACATATCTGCCACTGTGCTGGAGAATCCGTATAGGTGTTCGAGTGTTCGAACCCTAATGCGTGAGAAATGGTAAGTAAACACCGTATTTACATATCTGCCACTGTGCACGAGAATCCGTATAGGTGTTCGAGTGTTCGAACCCTAATGCATTGGAAATGGTAAGTAAACGCCGTTTCACATATCTGCCACTGTGCAGGAGAATCCGTATAGGTGTTCGAGTGTTCGAACCGTAATGCATGAGAAATGGAAACTAAACGCCGTATTTACATATATGCCACTGTGCAGGAGAATCCGTATAAGTGTTCGAGTGTTCGAACCCTAATGCGTGAGAAATGGTAAGTAAACGCCGTATTTACATATCTGCCACTGTGCAGGAGAATCCGTATAGGTGTTCGCGTGTTCGAACCCTAATGCATGAGAAATGGTAAGTAACCGCCGTATTTACATATCTGCCACGGTGCAGGAGAATCCGTATAGGTGTTCGAGTGTTCGAACCCGAATGCGTGAGAAATGGTAAGTAAACGCCGTATTTACATATCTGCCACTGTGCAGGAGAATCCGTATAGGTGTTCGAGTGTTCGAACCCTAATGCGTGAGAAATGGTAAGTAAACGCCCTATTTACATATCTGCCACTGTGCAGGAGAATCCGTATAGGTGTTCGAGTGTTCGAACCCTAATGCGTGAGAAATGGTAAGTAAACGCCGTATTTACATATCTGCCACAGTGCAGGAGAATCCGTATAGGTGTTCGAGTGTTCGAACCCGAATGCGTGAGAAATGGTAAGTAAACGCCGTATTTACATATCTGCCACTGTGCAGGAGAATCCGTAGAGGTGTTCGAGTGTTCGAACCCTAATGCGTTGGAAATGGTACGTAAACGCCGTATTTACATATCTGCCACTGTGCAGGAGAATCCGTATAGGTGTTCGCGTGTTCGAACCCTAATGCATGAGAAATGGTAAGTAAGCGCCGTATTTACATATCTGCCACGGTGCAGGAGAATCCGTATAGGTGTTCGAGTGTTCGAACCCGAATGCGTGAGAAATGGTAAGTAAACGCCGTATTTACATATCTGCCACTGTGCAGGAGAATCCGTATAGGTGTTCGAGTGTTCGAACCCTAATGCGTTGGAAATGGTAAGTAAACGCCGTATTTACATATCTGCCACTGTGCAGGAGAATCCGTATAGGTGTTCGCGTGTTCGAACCCTAATGCATGAGAAATGGTAAGTAACCGCCGTATTTACATATCTGCCACGGTGCAAGAGAATCCGTATAGGTGTTCGAGTGTTCGAACCCGAATGCGTGAGAAATGGTAAGTAAACGCCGTATTTACATATCTGCCACTGTGCAGGAGAATCCGTATAGGTGTTCGAGTGTTCGAACCCTAATGCGTGAGAAATGGTAAGTAAACGCCCTATTTACATATCTGCCACTGTGCAGGAGAATCCGTATAGGTGTTCGAGTGTTCGAACCCTAATGCGTGAGAAATGGTAAGTAAACGCCGTATTTACATATCTGCCACAGTGCAGGAGAATCCGTATAGGTGTTCGCGTGGTCGAACCCTAATGCATGAGAAATGGTAAGTAACCGCCGTATTTACATATCTGCCACGGTGCTGGAGAATCCGTATAGGTGTTCGAGGGTTCGAACCCTAATGCGTGAGAAATGGTAAGTAAACGCCGTATTTACATATCTGCCACTGTGCAGGAGAATCTGTATAGGTGTTCGAGTGTTCGAACCCAGTTGCGTTGGAAATGGTAAGTAAACGCCGTATTTACATATCTGCCACTATGCAGGAGAATCCGTATAGGTGTTCGAGTGTTCGAACCCTAAGGCATGAGAAATGGTAAGTAAACGCCCTATTTACATATCTGCCACTGTGCAGGAGAATCCGTATAGGCGTTCGAGTGTTCGAACCCTAATGCGTGAGAAATGGTAAGTAAACGCCGTATTTACATATCTGCCACTGTGTAGGAGAATCCGTATAGGTATTCGAGTGTTCGAACCGTAATGCGCGCAAAATGGTAAGTAAATGCCGTATTTACATATCTGCCACTATGCAGGAGAATCCATATAGGTGTTCGCGTGTTCGAACCCTAATGCATGAGAAATGGTAAGTAACCGCCGTATTTACCAATCTGCCACGGTGCAGGAGAATCCGTATAGGTGTTCGAGTGTTCGAACCCTAATGCGTGCAAAATGGTAAGTAAACACCGTATTTACATATCTGCCACTGTGCAGGAGAATCCGTATTGGCGTTCGAGTATTCGAACCCTAATGCATGAGAAGTGGTAAGTAAACGCCGTATTTACATATCTGCCACTGTGCTGGAGAATCCGTATAGGTGTTCGAGTGTTCGAACCCTAATGCGTGAGAAATGGTAAGTAAACACCGTATTTACATATCTGCCACTGTGCACGAGAATCCGTATAGGTGTTCGAGTGTTCGAACCCTAATGCATTGGAAATGGTAAGTAAACGCCGTATTTACATATCTGCCACGGTGCAGGAGAATCCGTATAGGTGTTCGAGTGTTCGAACCCGAATGCGTGAGAAATGGTAAGTAAACGCCGTATTTACATATCTGCCACTGTGCAGGAGAATCCGTATAGGTGTTCGAGTGTTCGAACCCTAATGCGTGAGAAATGGTAAGTAAACGCCCTTTTTACATATCTGCCACTGTGCAGGAGAATCCGTATAGGTGTTCGAGTGTTCGAACCCTAATGCGTGAGAAATGGTAAGTAAATGCCGTATTTACATATCTGCCACAGTGCAGGAGAATCCGTATAGGTGTTCGCGTGGTCGAACCCTAATGCATGAGAAATGGTAAGTAACCGCCGTATTTACATATCTGCCACGGTGCAGGAGAATCCGTATAGGTGTTCGAGGGTTCGAACCCTAATGCGTGAGAAATGGTAAGTAACCGCCGTATTTACATATCTGCCACGGTGCAGGAGAATCCGAATAGGTGTTCGAGTGTTCGAACCCGAATGCGTGAGAAATGGTAAGTAAACGCCGTATTTACATATCTGCCACTGTGCAGGAGAATCCGTATAGGTGTTCGAGTGTTCGAACCCTAATGCGTGAGAAATGGTAAGTAAACGCCCTATTTACATATCTGCCACTGTGCAGGAGAATCCGTATAGGTGTTCGAGTGTTCGAACCCTAATGCGTGAGAAATGGTAAGTAAATGCCGTATTTACATATCTGCCACGGTGCAGGAGAATCCGTATAGGTGTTCGCGTGGTCGAACCCTAATGCATGAGAAATGGTAAGTAACCGCCGTATTTACATATCTGCCACGGTGCAGGAGAATCCGTATAGGTGTTCGAGTGTTCGAACCGTAATGCGCGCAAAATGGTAAGTAAATGCCGTATTTACATATCCGCCACTATACAGGAGAATCCATATAGGTGTTCGCGTGTTCGAACCCTAATGCATGAGAAATTGTAAGTAACCGCCGTATTTACATATCTGCCACGGTGCAGGAGAATCCGTATAGGTGTTCGAGTGTTCGAACCCTAATGCGTGCAAAATGGTAAGTAAACACCGTATTTATATATCTGCCACTGTGCAGGAGAATCCGTATAGGCGTTCGAGTATTCGAACCCTAATGCATGAGAAGTGGTAAGTAAACGCCGTATTTACATATCTGCCACTGTGCTGGAGAATCCGTATAGGTGTTCGAGTGTTCGAACCCTAATGCGTGAGAAATGGTAAGTAAACACCGTATTTACATATCTGCAACTGTGCACGAGAATCCGTATAGGTGTTCGAGTGTTCGAACCCTAATGCATTGGAAATGGTAAGTAAACGCCGTATTCACATATCTGCCACTGTGCAGGAGAATCCGTATAGGTGTTCGAGTGTTCGAACCCTAATGCATGAGAAATGGAAACTAAACGCCGTATTTACATATATGCCACTGTGCAGGAGAATCCGTATAAGTGTTCGAGTGTTCGAACCCTAATGCGTGAGAAATGGTAAGTAAACGTCGTATTTACATATCTGCCACAGTGCAGGAGAATCCGTATAGGTGTTCGCGTGTTCGAACCCTAATGCATGAGAAATGGTAAGTAACCGCCGTATTTACATATCTGCCACGGTGCAGGAGAATCCGTATAGGTGTTCGAGTGTTCGAACCCGAATGCGTGAGAAATGGTAAGTAAACGCCGTATTTACATATCTGCCACTGTGCAGGAGAATCCGTATAGGTGTTCGAGTGTTCGAACCCTAATGCGTGAGAAATGGTAAGTAAACGCCGTATTTACATATCTGCCACTGTGCAGGAGAATCCGTATAGGTGTTCGAGTGTTCGAACCCTAATGCGTGAGAAATGGTAAGTAAATGCCGTATTTACATATCTGCCACAGTGCAGGAGAATCCGTATAGGTGTTCGCGTGGTCGAACCCTAATGCATGAGAAATGGTAAGTAACCGCCGTATTTACATATCTGCCACGGTGCAGGAGAATCCGTATAGGTGTTCGAGGGTTCGAACCCTAATGCGTGAGAAATGGTAAGTAACCGCCGTATTTACATATCTGCCACGGTGCAGGAGAATCCGAATAGGTGTTCGAGTGTTCGAACCCGAATGCGTGAGAAATGGTAAGTAAACGCCGTATTTACATATCTGCCACTGTGCAGGAGAATCCGTATAGGTGTTCGAGTGTTCGAACCCTAATGCGTGAGAAATGGTAAGTAAACGCCCTATTTACATATCTGCCACTGTGCAGGAGAATCCGTATAGGTGTTCGAGTGTTCGAACCCTAATGCGTGAGAAATGGTAAGTAAATGCCGTATTTACATATCTGCCACGGTGCAGGAGAATCCGTATAGGTGTTCGCGTGGTCGAACCCTAATGCATGAGAAATGGTAAGTAACCGCCGTATTTACATATCTGCCACGGTGCAGGAGAATCCGTATAGGTGTTCGAGTGTTCGAACCGTAATGCGCGCAAAATGGTAAGTAAATGCCGTATTTACATATCCACCACTATACAGGAGAATCCATATAGGTGTTCGCGTGTTCGAACCCTAATGCATGAGAAATTGTAAGTGACCGCCGTATTTACATATCTGCCACGGTGCAGGAGAATCCGTATAGGTGTTCGAGTGTTCGAACCCTAATGCGTGCAAAATGGTAAGTAAACACCGTATTTACATATCTGCCACTGTGCAGGAGAATCCGTATAGGCGTTCGAGTATTGGAACCCTAATGCATGAGAAGTGGTAAGTAAACGCCGTATTTACATATCTGCCACTGTGCTGGAGAATCCGTATAGGTGTTCGAGTGTTCGAACCCTAATGCGTGAGAAATGGTAAGTAAACACCGTATTTACATATCTGCAACTGTGCACGAGAATCCGTATAGGTGTTCGAGTGTTCGAACCCTAATGCATTGGAAATGGTAAGTAAACGCCGTATTCACATATCTGCCACTGTGCAGGAGAATCCGTATAGGTGTTCGAGTGTTCGAACCCTAATGCATGAGAAATGGAAACTAAACGCCGTATTTACATATATGCCACTGTGCAGGAGAATCCGTATAAGTGTTCGAGTGTTCGAACCCTAATGCGTGAGAAATGGTAAGTAAACGCCGTATTTACATATCTGCCACTGTGCAGGAGAATCCGTATAGGTGTTCGAGTGTTCGAACCCTAATGCGTTGGAAATGGTAAGTAACCGCCGTATTTACATATCTGCCACTGTGCAGGAGAATCCGTATAGGTGTTCGCGTGTTCGAACCCTAATGCGTTGGAAATGGCAAGTAAACGCCGTATTTACATATCTGCCACTGTGCAGGAGAATCCGTATAGGTGTTCGCGTGTTCGAACCCTAATGCATGAGAAATGGAAACTAAACGCCGTATTTACATATATGCCAATGTGCAGGAGAATCCGTATAAGTGTTCGAGTGTTCGAACCCTAATGCGTGAGAAATGGTAAGTAAACGCCGTATTTACGTATCTGCCACTGTGCAGGAGAATCCGTATAGGTGTTCGAGTGTTCGAACCCTAATGCGTTGGAAATGGTAAGTAACCGCCGTATTTACATATCTGCCACTGTGCAGGAGAATCCGTATAGGTGTTCGCGTGTTCGAACCCTAATGCATGAGAAATGGTAAGTAACCGCCGTATTTACATATCTGCCACGGTGCAGGAGAATCCGAATAGGTGTTCGAGTGTTCGAACCCGAATGCGTGAGAAATGGTAAGTAAACGCCGTATTTACGTATCTGCCACTGTGCAGGAGAATCCGTATAGGTGTTCGAGTGTTCGAACCCTAATGCGTGAGAAACGGTAAGTAAACGCCCTATTTACATATCTGCCACTGTGCAGGAGAATCCGTATAGGTGTTCGAGTGTTCGAACCCTAATGCGTTGGAAATGGTAAGTAACCGCCGTATTTACATATCTGCCACTGTGCAGGAGAATCCGTATAGGTGTTCGCGTGTTCGAACCCTAATGCGTTGGAAATGGCAAGTAAACGCCGTATTTACATATCTGCCACTGTGCAGGAGAATCCGTATAGGTGTTCGCGTGTTCGAACCCTAATGCATGAGAAATGGAAACTAAACGCCGTATTTACATATATGCCAATGTGCAGGAGAATCCGTATAAGTGTTCGAGTGTTCGAACCCTAATGCGTGAGAAATGGTAAGTAAACGCCGTATTTACGTATCTGCCACTGTGCAGGAGAATCCGTATAGGTGTTCGAGTGTTCGAACCCTAATGCGTTGGAAATGGTAAGTAACCGCCGTATTTACATATCTGCCACTGTGCAGGAGAATCCGTATAGGTGTTCGCGTGTTCGAACCCTAATGCATGAGAAATGGTAAGTAACCGCCGTATTTACATATCTGCCACGGTGCAGGAGAATCCGAATAGGTGTTCGAGTGTTCGAACCCGAATGCGTGAGAAATGGTAAGTAAACGCCGTATTTACGTATCTGCCACTGTGCAGGAGAATCCGTATAGGTGTTCGAGTGTTCGAACCCTAATGCGTGAGAAATGGTAAGTAAACGCCCTATTTACATATCTGCCACTGTGCAGGAGAATCCGTATAGGTGTTCGAGTGTTCGAACCCTAATGCGTGAGAAATGGTAAGTAAATGCCGTATTTACATATCTGCCACGGTGCAGGAGAATCCGTATAGGTGTTCGCGTGGTCGAACCCTAATGCATGAGAAATGGTAAGTAACCGCCGTATTTACATATCTGCCACGGTGCAGGAGAATCCGTATAGGTGTTCGAGGGTTCGAACCCTAATGCGTGAGAAATGGTAAGTGAACGCCGTATTTACATATCTGCCACTGTGCAGGAGAATCCGTATAGGTGTTCGAGTGTTCGAACCCAGTTGCGTTGGAAATGGTAAGTAAACGCCGTATTTACATATCTGCCACTATGCAGGAGAATCCGTATAGGTGTTCGAGTGTTCGAACCCTAAGGCATGAGAAATGGTAAGTAAACGCCCTATTTACATATCTGCCACTGTGCAGGAGAATTCGTATAGGCGTTCGAGTGTTCGAACCCTAATGCGTGAGAAATGGTAAGTAAACGCCGTATTTACATATCTGCCACTGTGTAGGAGAATCCGTATAGGTGTTCGAGTGTTCGAACCGTAATGCGCGCAAAATGGTAAGTAAATGCCGTATTTACATATCCGCCACTATACAGGAGAATCCATATAGGTGTTCGCGTGTTCGAACCCTAATGCATGAGAAATTGTAAGTAACCGCCGTATTTACATATCTGCCACGGTGCAGGAGAATCCGTATAGGTGTTCGAGTGTTCGAACCCTAATGCGTGCAAAATGGTAAGTAAACACCGTATTTACATATCTGCCACTGTGCAGGAGAATCCGTATAGGCGTTCGAGTATTCGAACCCTAATGCATGAGAAGTGGTAAGTAAACGCCGTATTTACATATCTGCCACTGTGCTGGAGAATCCGTATAGGTGTTCGAGTGTTCGAACCCTAATGCGTGAGAAATGGTAAGTAAACACCGTATTTACATATCTGCCACTGTGCACGAGAATCCGTATAGGTGTTCGAGTGTTCGAACCCTAATGCATTGGAAATGGTAAGTAAACGCCGTATTCACATATCTGCCACTGTGCAGGAGAATCCGTATAGGTGTTCGAGTGTTCGAACCCTAATGCATGAGAAATGGAAACTAAACGCCGTATTTACATATATGCCACTGTGCAGGAGAATCCGTATAAGTGTTCGAGTGTTCGAACCCTAATGCGTGAGAAATGGTAAGTAAACGCCGTATTTACATATCTGCCACTGTGCAGGAGAATCCGTATAGGTGTTCGAGTGTTCGAACCCTAATGCGTTGGAAATGGTAAGTAACCGCCGTATTTACATATCTGCCACTGTGCAGGAGAATCCGTATAGGTGTTCGCGTGTTCGAACCCTAATGCGTTGGAAATGGCAAGTAAATGCCGTATTTACATATCTGCCACTGTGCAGGAGAATCCGTATAGGTGTTCGCGTGTTCGAACCCTAATGCATGAGAAATGGAAACTAAACGCCGTATTTACATATATGCCAATGTGCAGGAGAATCCGTATAAGTGTTCGAGTGTTCGAACCCTAATGCGTGAGAAATGGTAAGTAAACGCCGTATTTACGTATCTGCCACTGTGCAGGAGAATCCGTATAGGTGTTCGAGTGTTCGAACCCTAATGCGTTGGAAATGGTAAGTAACCGCCGTATTTACATATCTGCCACTGTGCAGGAGAATCCGTATAGGTGTTCGCGTGTTCGAACCCTAATGCATGAGAAATGGTAAGTAACCGCCGTATTTACATATCTGCCACGGTGCAGGAGAATCCGAATAGGTGTTCGACTGTTCGAACCCGAATGCGTGAGAAATGGTAAGTAAACGCCCTATTTACATATCTGCCACTGTGCAGGAGAATCCGTATAGGTGTTCGAGTGTTCGAACCCTAATGCGCGAGAAATGGTAAGTAAACGCCGTATTTACATATCAGCCACTGTGCAGGAGAATCCGTATAGGTGTTCGCGTGTTCGAACCCTAATGCATGAGAAATGGTAAGTAACCGCCGTATTTACATATCTGCCACGGTGCAGGAGAATCCGTATAGGTGTTCGAGTGTTCGAATCCGAATGCGTGAGAAATGGTAAGTAAACGCCGTATTTACATATCTGCCACTGTGCAGGAGAATCCGTATAGGTATTCGAGTGTTCGAACCCTAATGCGTGAGAAATGGTAAGTAAACGCCCTATTTACATATCTGCCACTGTGCAGGAGAATCCGTATAGGTGTTCGGGTGCTCGAACCCTAATGCGTGAGAAATGGTAAGTAAACGCCGTATTTACATATCTGCCACTGTGCAGGAGAATCCGTATAGTTGTTCGCGTGGTCGAACCCTAATGCATGAGAAATGGTAAGTAACCGCCGTATTTACATATCTGCCACGGTGCAGGAGAATCCGTAGAGGTGTTCGAGGGTTCGAACCCTAATGCGTGAGAAATGGTAAGTAAACGCCGTATTTACATATCTGCCACTGTGCAGGAGAATCCGTATAGGTGTTCGAGTGTTCGAACCCAGTTGCGTTGGAAATGGTAAGTAAACGCCGTATTTACATATCTGCCACTGTGCAGGAGAATCCGTATAGGTGTTCGAGTGTTCGAACCCTAAGGCATGAGAAATGGTAAGTAAACGCCCTATTTACATATCTGCCACTGTGCAGGAGAATCCGTATCGGCGTTCGAGTGTTCGAACCCTAATGCGTGAGAAATGGTAAGTAAACGCCCTATTTACATATCTGCCACTGTGTAGGAGAATCCGTATAGGTGTTCGAGTGTTCGAACCGTAATGCGCGCAAAATGGTAAGTAAATGCCGTATTTACATATCTGCCACTGTGCAGGAGAATCCGTATAAGTGTTCGCGTGTTCGAACCCTAATGCATGAGAAATGGTAAGTAACCGCCGTATTTACATATCTGCCACGGTGCAGGAGAATCCGTATAGGTGTTCTAGTGTTCGAACCCTAATACGTGCAAAATGGTAAGTAAACGCCGTATTTACATATCTGCCACTGTGCAGGAGAATCCGTATAGGCGTTCGAGTATTCGAACCCTAATGCATGAGAAATGGTAAGTAAACGCCGTATTTACATATCTGCCACTGTGGTGGAGAATCCGTATAGGTGTTCGAGTGTTCGAACCCTAATGCGTGAGAAATGGTAAGTAAACGCCGTATTTACATATCTGCCACTGTGCACGAGAATCCGTATAGGTGTTCGAGTGTTCGACCCCTAATCCGTTGGAAATGGTAAGTAAACGCCGTATTCACATATCTGCCACTGTGCAGGAGAATCCGTATAGGTGTTCGAGTGTTCAAACCCTAATGCATGAGAAATGGAAACTAAACGCCGTATTTACATATATGCCACTGTGCCGGAGAATCCGTATAAGTGTTCGAGTGTTCGAACCCTAATGCGTGAGAAATGGTAAGTAAACGCCGTATTTACGTATCTGCCACTGTGCCGGAGAATCCGTATAGGTGTTCGAGTGTTCGAACCCTAATGCGTTGGAAATGGTAAGTAACCGCCGTATTTACATATCTGCCACTGTGCAGGAGAATCCGTATAGGTGTTCGCGTGTTCGAACCCTAATGCATGAGAAATGGTAAGTAACCGCCGTATTTACATATCTGCCACGGTGCAGCAGAATCCGTATAGGTGTTCGAGTGTTTGAACCCGAATGCGTGAGAAATGGTAAGTAAACACCGTATTTACGTATCTGCCACTGTGCAGGAGAATCCGTATAGGTGTTCTAGTGTTCGAACCCTAATGCGTGAGAAATGGTAAGTAAACGCCCTATTTACATATCTGCCACTGTGCTGGAGAATCCGTATAGGTGTTCGAGTGTTCGAACCTTAATGCGTTGGAAATGGTAAGTAAACGCCGTATTTACATATCTGCCACTGTGCAGGAGAATCCGTATAGGTGTTCGCGTGTTCGAACCCTAATGCATGAGAAATGGTAAGTAACCGCCGTATTTACATATCTGCCACGGTGCAGGAGAATCCGTATAGGTGTTCGAGTGTTCGAATCCGAATGCGTGAGAAATGGTAAGTAAACGCCGTATTTACATATCTGCCACTGTGCAGGAGAATCCGTATAGGTGTTCGAGTGTTCGAACCCTAATGCGTGAGAAATGGTAAGTAAACGCCCTATTTACATATCTGCCACTGTGCAGGAGAATCCGTATAGGTGTTCGAGTGTTCGAACCCTAATGCGTGAGAAATGGTAAGTAAACGCCGTATTTACATATCTGCCACTGTGCAGGAAAATCCGTATAGGTGTTCGCGTGGTCGAACCCTAATGCATGAGAAATGGTAAGTAACCGCCGTATTTACATATCTGCCACGGTGCAGGGGAATCCATATAGGTGTTCGAGGGTTCGAACCCTAATGCGTGAGAAATGGTAAGTAAACGCCGTATTTACATATCTGCCACTGTGCAGGAGAATCCGTATAGGTGTTCGAGTGTTCGAACCCAGTTGCGTTGGAAATGGTAAGTAAACGCCGTATTTACATATCAGCCACTGTGCAGGAGAATCCGTATAGGTGTTCGCGTGTTCGAACCCTAATGCATGAGAAATGGTAAGTAACCGCCGTATTTACATATCTGCCACGGTGCAGGAGAATCCGTATAGGTGTTCGAGTGTTCGAATCCGAATGCGTGAGAAATGGTAAGTAAACGCCGTATTTACATATCTGCCACTGTGCAGGAGAATCCGTATAGGTGTTCGAGTGTTCGAACCCTAATGCGTGAGAAATGGTAAGTAAACGCCCTATTTACATATCTGCCACTGTGCAGGAGAATCCGTATAGGTGTTCGGGTGCTCGAACCCTAATGCGTGAGAAATGGTAAGTAAACGCCGTATTTACATATCTGCCACTGTGCAGGAGAATCCGTATAGTTGTTCGCGTGGTCGAACCCTAATGCATGAGAAATGGTAAGTAACCGCCGTATTTACATATCTGCCACGGTGCAGGAGAATCCGTAGAGGTGTTCGAGGGTTCGAACCCTAATGCGTGAGAAATGGTAAGTAAACGCCGTATTTACATATCTGCCACTGTGCAGGAGAATCCGTATAGGTGTTCGAGTGTTCGAACCCAGTTGCGTTGGAAATGGTAAGTAAACACCGTATTTACATATCTGCCACTGTGCAGGAGAATCCGTATAGGCGTTCGAGTATTCGAACCCGAATGCATGAGAAGTGGTAAGTAAACGCCGTATTTACATATCTGCCACTGTGCTGGAGAATCCGTATAGGTGTTCGAGTGTTCGAACCCTAATGCGTGAGAAATGGTAAGTAAACACCGTATTTACATATCTGCCACTGTGCACGAGAATCCGTATAGGTGTTCGAGTGTTCGAACCCTAATGCATTGGAAATGGTAAGTAAACGCCGTATTCACATATCTGCCACTGTGCAGGAGAATCCGTATAGGTGTTCGAGTGTTCGAACCCTAATGCATGACAAATGGAAACTAAACGCCGTATTTACATATATGCCACTGTGCAGGAGAATCCGTATAAGTGTTCGAGTGTTCGAACCCTAATGCGTGAGAAATGGTAAGTAAACGCCGTATTTACATATCTGCCACTGTGCAGGAAAATCCGTATAGGTGTTCGAGTGTTCGAACCCTAATGCGTTGGAAATGGTAAGTAACCGCCGTATTTACATATCTGCCACTATGCAGGAGAATTCGTATAGGTGTTCGCGTGTTCGAACCCTAATGCGTTGGAAATGGCAAGTAAACGCCGTATTTACATATCTGCCACTGTGCAGGAGAATCCGTATAGGTGTTCGCGTGTTCGAACCCTAATGCATGAGAAATGGAAACTAAACGCCGTATTTACATATATGCCAATGTGCAGGAGAATCCGTATAAGTGTTCGAGTGTTCGAACCCTAATGCGTGAGAAATGGTAAGTAAACGCCGTATTTACGTATCTGCCACTGTGCAGGAGAATCCGTATAGGTGTTCGAGTGTTCGAACCCTAATGCGTTGGAAATGGTAAGTAACCGCCGTATTTACATATCTGCCACTGTGCAGGAGAATCCGTATAGGTGTTCGCGTGTTCGAACCCTAATGCATGAGAAATGGTAAGTAACCGCCGTATTTACATATCTGCCACGGTGCAGGAGAATCCGAATAGGTGTTCGAGTGTTCGAACCCGAATGCGTGAGAAATGGTAAGTAAACGCCCTATTTACATATCTGCCACTGTGCAGGAGAATCCGTATAGGTGTTCGAGTGTTCGAACCCTAATGCGCGAGAAATGGTAAGTAAACGCCGTATTTACATATCTGCCCCTGTGCAGGAGAATCCGTATAGGTGTTCGCGTGTTCGAACCCTAATGCATGAGAAATGGTAAGTAACCGCCGTATTTACATATCTGCCACGGTGCAGGAGAATCCGTATAGGTGTTCGAGTGTTCGAATCCGAATGCGTGAGAAATGGTAAGTAAACGCCGTATTTACATATCTGCCACTGTGCAGGAGAATCCGTATAGGTGTTCGAGTGTTCGAACCCTAATGCGTGAGAAATGGTAAGTAAACGCCCTATTTACATATCTGCCACTGTGCAGGAGAATCCGTATAGGTGTTCGGGTGCTCGAACCCTAATGCTTGAGAAATGGTAAGTAAACGCCGTATTTACATATCTGCCACTGTGCAGGAGAATCCGTATAGGTGTTCGCGTGGTCGAACCCTAATGCATGAGAAATGGTAAGTAACCGCCGTATTTACATATCTGCCACGGTGCAGGAGAATCCGTAGAGGTGTTCGAGGGTTCGAACCCTAATGCGTGAGAAATGGTAAGTAAACGCCGTATTTACATATCTGCCACTGTGCAGGAGAATCCGTATAGGTGTTCGAGTGTTCGAACCCAGTTGCGTTGGAAATGGTAAGTAAACGCCGTATTTACATATCTGCCACTGTGCAGGAGAATCCGTATAGGTGTTCGAGTGTTCGAACCCTAAGGCATGAGAAATGGTAAGTAAACGCCCTATTTACGTATCTGCCACTGTGCAGGAGAATCCGTATCGGCGTTCGAGTGTTCGAACCCTAATGCGTGAGAAATGGTAAGTAAACGCCGTATTTACATATCTGCCAATGTGTAGGAGAATCCGTATAGGTGTTCGAGTGTTCGAACCGTAATGCGCGCCAAATGGTAAGTAAATGCCGTATTTACATATCTGCCACTGTGCAGAAGAATCCGTATAAGTGTTCGTGTGTTCGAACCCTAATGCATGAGAAATGGTAAGTAACCGCCGTATTTACATATCTGCCACGGTGCAGGAGAATCCGTATAGGTGTTCTAGAGTTCGAACCCTAATACGTGCAAAATGGTAAGTAAACGCCGTATTTACATATCTGCCACTGTGCAGGAGAATCCGTATAGGCGTTCGAGTATTCGAACCCTAATGCATGAGAAATGGTAAGTAAACGCCGTATTTACATATCTGCCACTGTGGTGGAGAATCCGTATAGGTGTTCGAGTGTTCGAACCCTAATGCGTGAGAAATGGTAAGTAAACGCCGTATTTACATATCTGCCACTGTGCACGAGAATCCGTATAGGTGTTCGAGTGTTCGATCCCTCATGCGTTGGAAATGGTAAGTAAACGCCGTATTCACATATCTGCCACTGTGCAGGAGAATCCGTATAGGTGTTCGAGTGTTCAAACCCTAATGCATGAGAAATGGAAACTAAACGCCGTATTTACATATATGCCACTGTGCAGGAGAATCCGTATAAGTGTTCGAGTGTTCGAACCCTAATGCGTGAGAAATGGTAAGTAAACGCCGTATTTACGTATCTGCCACTGTGCCGGAGAATCCGTATAGGTGTTCGAGTGTTCGAACCCTAATGCGTTGGAAATGGTAAGTAACCGCCGTATTTACATATCTGCCACTGTGCAGGAGAATCCGTATAGGTGTTCGCGTGTTCGAACCCTAATGCATGAGAAATGGTAAGTAACCGCCGTATTTACATATCTGCCACGGTGCAGCAGAATCCGTATAGGTGTTCGAGTGTTTGAACCCGAATGCGTGAGAAATGGTAAGTAAACACCGTATTTACGTATCTGCCACTGTGCAGGAGAATCTGTATAGGTGTTCTAGTGTTCGAACCCTAATGCGTGAGAAATGGTAAGTAAACGCCCTATTTACATATCTGCCACTGTGCTGGAGAATCCGTATAGGTGTTCGAGTGTTCGAACCTTAATGCGTTGGAAATGGTAAGTAAACGCCGTATTTACATATCTGCCACTGTGCAGGAGAATCCGTATAGGTGTTCGCGTGTTCGAACCCTAATGCATGAGAAATGGTAAGTAACCGCCGTATTTACATATCTGCCACGGTGCAGGAGAATCCGTATAGGTGTTCGAGTGTTCGAATCCGAATGCGTGAGAAATGGTAAGTAAACGCCGTATTTACATATCTGCCACAGTGCAGGAGAATCCGTATAGGTGTTCGAGTGTTCGAACCCTAATGCGTGAGAAATGGTAAGTAAACGTCCTATTTACATATCTGCCACTGTGCAGGAGAATCCGTATAGGTGTTCGAGTGTTCGAACCCTAATGCGTGAGAAATGGTAAGTAAACGCCGTATTTACATATCTGCCACTGTGCAGGAGAATCCGTATAGGTGTTCGCGTGGTCGAACCCTAATGCATGAGAAATGGTAAGTAACCGCCGTATTTACATATCTGCCACGGTGCAGGAGAATCCATATAGGTGTTCGAGGGTTCGAACCCTAATGCGTGAGAAATGGTAAGTAAACGCCGTATTTACATATCTGCCACTGTGCAGGAGAATCCGTATAGGTGTTCGAGTGTTCGAACCCAGTTGCGTTGGAAATGGTAAGTAAACGCCGTATTTACATATCTGCCACTGTGCAGGAGAATCCGTATAGGTGTTCGAGTGTTCGAACCCTAAGGCATGAGAAATGGTAAGTAAACGCCCTATTTACATATCTGCCACTGTGCAGGAGAATCCGTATAGGCGTTCGAGTGTTCGAACCCTAATGCGTGAGAAATGGTAAGTAAACGCCGTATTTACATATCTGCCACTGTGTAGGAGAATCCGTATAGGTGTTCGAGAGTTCGAACCGTAATGCGCGCAAAATGGTAAGTAAATGCCGTATTTAGATATCTGCCACTGTGCAGGAGAATCCGTATAGGTGTTCGCGTGTGCGAACCCTAATGCATGAGAAATGGTAAGTAACCGCCGTATTTACATATCTGCCACGGTGCAGGAGAATCCGTATAGGTGTTCTAGTGTTCGAACCCTAATGCGTGCAAAATGGTAAGTAAACGCCGTATTTACATATCTGCCACTGTGTAGGAGAATCCGTATAGGCGTTCGAGTATTCGAACCCTAATGCATGAGAAATGGCAAGTAAACGCCGTATTTACATATCTGCCACTTTGCTGGACAATCCGTATAGGTGTTCGAGTGTTCGAACCCTAATGCGTGAGAAATGGTAAGTAAACGCCGTATTTACATATCTGCCACTGTGCACGAGAATCCGTATAGGTGTTCGAGTGTTCGAACCCTAATGCGTTGGAAATGGTAAGTAAACGCCGTATTCACATATCTGCCACTGTGTAGGAGAATCCGTATAGGTGTTCGAGTGTTCGAACCCTAATGCATGAAAAATGGAAACTAAACGCCGTATTTACATATATGCCACTGTGCAGGAGAATCCGTATAAGTGTTCGAGTGTTCGAACCCTATTGCGTGAGAAATGGTAAGTAAACGCCGTATTTACGTATCTGCCACTGTGCAGGAGAATCCGAATAGGTGTTCGAGTGTTCGAACCCTAATGCGTTGGAAATGGTAAGTAACCGCCGTATTTACATATCTGCCACTGTGCAGGAGAATCCGTATAGGCGTTCGAGTATTCGAACCCTAATGCATGAGAAATGGTAAGTAAACGCCGTATTTACTTATCTGCCACTGTGGTGGAGAATCCGTATAGGTGTTCGAGTTTTCGAACCCTAATGCGTGAGAAATGGTAAGTAAACGCCGTATTTACATATCTGCCACTGTGCACGAGAATCCGTATAGGTGTTCGAGTGTTCGACCCCTAATGCGTTGGAAATGGTAAGTAAACGCCGTATTCACATATCTGCCACTGTGCAGGAGAATCCGTATAGGTGTTCGAGTGTTCAAACCCTAATGCATGAGAAATGGAAACTAAACGCCGTATTTACATATATGCCACTGTGCAGGAGAATCCGTATAAGTGTTCGAGTGTTCGAACCCTAATGCGTGAGAAATGGTAAGTAAACGCCGTATTTACGTATCTGCCACTGTGCCGGAGAATCCGTATAGGTGTTCGAGTGTTCGAACCCTAATGCGTTGGAAATGGTAAGTAACCGCCGTATTTACATATCTGCCACTGTGCAGTAGAATCCGTATAGGTGTTCGCGTGTTCGAACCCTAATGCATGAGAAATGGTAAGTAACCGCCGTATTTACATATCTGCCACGGTGCAGCAGAATCCGTATAGGTGTTCGAGTGTTTGAACCCGAATGCGTGAGAAATGGTAAGTAAACACCGTATTTACGTATCTGCCACTGTGCAGGAGAATCCGTATAGGTGTTCTAGTGTTCGAACCCTAATGCGTGAGAAATGGTAAGTAAACGCCCTATTTACATATCTGCCACTGTGCTGGAGAATCCGTATAGGTGTTCGAGTGTTCGAACCTTAATGCGTTGGAAATGGTAAGTAAACGCCGTATTTACATATCTGCCACTGTGCAGGAGAATCCGTATAGGTGTTCGCGTGTTCGAACCCTAATGCATGAGAAATGGTAAGTAACCGCCGTATTTACATATCTGCCACGGTGCAGGAGAATCCGTATAGGTGTTCGAGTGTTCGAATCCGAATGCGTGAGAAATGGTAAGTAAACGCCGTATTTACATATCTGCCACTGTGCAGGAGAATCCGTATAGGTGTTCGAGTGTTCGAACCCTAATGCGTTAGAAATGGTAAGTAAACGCCCTATTTACATATCTGCCACTGTGCAGGAGAATCCGTATAGGTGTTCGAGTGTTCGAACCCTAATGCGTGAGAAATGGTAAGTAAACGCCGTATTTACATATCTGCCACTGTGCAGGAGAATCCGTATAGGTGTTCGCGTGGTCGAACCCTAATGCATGAGAAATGGTAAGTAACCGCCGTATTTACATATCTGCCACGGTGCAGGAGAATCCATATAGGTGTTCGAGGGTTCGAACCCTAATGCGTGAGAAATGGTAAGTAAACGCTGTATTTACATATCTGCCACTGTGCAGGAGAATCCGTATAGGTGTTCGAGTGTTCGAACCCAGTTGCGTTGGAAATGGTAAGTAAACGCCGTATTTACATATCTGCCACTGTGCAGGAGAATCCGTATAGGTGTTCGAGTGTTCGAACCCTAAGGCATGAGAAATGGTAAGTAAACGCCCTATTTACATATCTGCCACTGTGCAGGAGAATCCGTATAGGCGTTCGAGTGTTCGAACCCTAATGCGTGAGAAATGGTAAGTAAACGCCGTATTTACATATCTGCCACTGTGTAAGAGAATCCGTATAGGTGTTCAAGTGTTCGAACCCTAATGCGTTGGAAATGGTAAGTAAACGCCGTATTCACATATCTGCCACTGTGTAGGAGAATCCGTATAGGTGTTCGAGTGTTCGAACCCTAATGCATGAAAAATGGAAACTAAACGCCGTATTTACATATATGCCACTGTGCAGGAGAATCCGTATAAGTGTTCGAGTGTTCGAACCCTATTGCGTGAGAAATGGTAAGTAAACGCCGTATTTACGTATCTGCCACTGTGCAGGAGAATCCGAATAGGTGTTCGAGTGTTCGAACCCTAATGCGTTGGAAATGGTAAGTAACCGCCGTATTTACATATCTGCCACTGTGCAGGAGAATCCGTATAGGTGTTCGCGTGTTCGAACCCTAATGCATGAGAAATGGTAAGTAACCGCCGTATTTACATATCTGCCACGGTGCAGGGGAATCCGTATAGGTGTTCGAGTGTTCGAACCCGAATGCGTGAGAAATGGTAAGTAAACGCCGTATTTACGTATCTGCCACTGTGCAGGAGAATCCGTATAGGTGTTCAAGTGTTCGAACCCTAATGCGTGAGAAATGGTAAGTAAACGCCCTATTTACATATCTGCCACTGTGCAGGAGAATCCGTATAGGTGTTCGAGTGTTCGAACCCTAATGCGTGAGAAATGGTAAGTAAACGCCGTATTTACATATCTGCCACAGTGCAGGAGAATCCGTATAGGTGTTCGCGTGGTCGAACCCTAATGCATGAGAAATGGTAAGTAACCGCCGTATTTACATATCTGCCACGGTGCAGGAGAATCCGTATAGGTGTTCGCGTGTTCGAACCCTAATGCATGAGAAATGGTAAGTAAACGCCGTATTTACGTATCTGCCACTGTGCAGGAGAATCCGTATAGGTGTTCGAGTGTTCGAACCCTAATGCGTGAGAAATGGTAAGTAAACGCCCTATTTACATATCTGCCACTGTGCAGGAGAATCCGTATAGGCGTCCGAGTGTTCGAACCCTAATGCGTAAGAAATGGTAAGTAAACGCCGTATTTACATATCTGCCACTGTGTAGGAGAATCCGTATAGGTGTTCGAGTGTTCGAACCGTAATGCGCGCAAAATGGTAAGTAACCGCCGTATTTACATATCTGCCACGGTGCAGGAGAATCCGTATAGGTGTTCGCGTGTTCGAACCCTAATGCATGAGAAATGGTAAGTAACCGCCGTATTTACATATCTGCCACGGTGCAGGAGAATCCGTATAGGTGTTCGAGTGTTCGAACCCGAATGCGTGAGAAATGATAAGTAAACGCCGTATTTACGTATCTGCCACTGTGCAGGAGAATCCGTATAGGTGTTCAAGTGTTCGAACCCTAATGCGTGAGAAATGGTAAGTAAACGCCCTATTTACATATCTGCCACTGTGCAGGAGAATCCGTATAGGTGTTCGAGTGTTCGAACCCTAATGCGTGAGGAATGGTAAGTAAACGCCGTATTTACATATCTGCCACAGTGCAGGAGAATCCGTATAGGTGTTCGCGTGGTCGAACCCTAATGCATGAGAAATGGTAAGTAACCGCCGTATTTACATATCTGCCACGGTGCAGGAGAATCCGTATAGGTGTTCGCGTGTTCAAACCCTAATGCATGAGAAATGGTAAGTAAACGCCGTATTTACGTATCTGCCACTGTGCAGGAGAATCCGTATAGGTGTTCGAGTGTTCGAACCCTAATGCGTGAGAAATGGTAAGTAAACGCCCTATTTACATATCTGCCACTGTGCAGGAGAATCCGTATAGGCGTTCGAGTGTTCGAACCCTAATGCGTAAGAAATGGTAAGTAAACGCCGTATTTACATATCTGCCACTGTGTAGGAGAATCCGTATAGGTGTTCGAGTGTTCGAACCGTAATGCGCGCAAAATGGTAAGTAAATGCCGTATTTACATATCTACCACTGTGCAGGAGAATCCGTATAGGTGTTCGAGTGTTCGAATCCGAATGCGTGAGAAATGGTAAGTAAACGCCGTATTTACATATCTGCCACTGTGCAGGAGAATCCGTATAGGTGTTCGAGTGTTCGAACCCTAATGCGTGAGAAATGGTAAGTAAACGCCCTATTTACATATCTGCCACTGTGCAGGAGAATCCGTATAGGTGTTCGAGTGTTCGAACCCTAATGCGTGAGAAATGGTAAGTGAACGCCGTATTTACATATCTGCCACTGTGCAGGAGAATCCGTATAGGTGTTCGCGTGGTCGAACCCTAATGCATGAGAAATGGTAAGTAACCGCCGTATTTACATATCTGCCACGGTGCAGGAGAATCCATATAGGTGTTCGAGGGTTCGAACCCTAATGCGTGAGAAATGGTAAGTAAACGCCGTATTTACATATCTGCCACTGTGCAGGAGAATCCGTATAGGTGTTCGAGTGTTCGAACCCAGTTGCGTTGGAAATGGTAAGTAAACGCCGTATTTACATATCTGCCACTGTGCAGGAGAATCCGTATAGGTGTTCGCGTGGTCGAACCCTAATGCATGAGAAATGGTAAGTAACCGCCGTATTTACATATCTGCCACGGTGCAGGAGAATCCGTAGAGGTGTTCGAGGGTTCGAACCCTAATGCGTGAGAAATGGTAAGTAAACGCCGTATTTACATATCTGCCACTGTGCAGGAGAATCCGTATAGGTGTTCGAGTGTTCGAACCCAGTTGCGTTGGAAATGGTAAGTAAACGCCGTATTTACATATCTGCCACTGTGCAGGAGAATCCGTATAGGTGTTCGAGTGTTCGAACCCTAAGGCATGAGAAATGGTAAGTAAACGCCCTATTTACATATCTGCCACTGTGCAGGAGAATCCGTATCGGCGTTCGAGTGTTCGAACCCTAATGCGTGAGAAATGGTAAGTAAACGCCGTATTTACATATCTGCCACTGTGTAGGAGAATCCGTATAGGTGTTCGAGTGTTCGAACCGTAATGCGCGCCAAATGGTAAGTAAATGCCGTATTTACATATCTGCCACTGTGCAGAAGAATCCGTATAAGTGTTCGTGTGTTCGAACCCTAATGCATGAGAAATGGTAAGTAACCGCCGTATTTACATATCTGCCACGGTGCAGGAGAATCCGTATAGGTGTTCTAGTGTTCGAACCCTAATACGTGCAAAATGGTAAGTAAACGCCGTATTTACATATCTGCCACTGTGCAGGAGAATCCGTATAGGCGTTCGAGTATTCGAACCCTAATGCATGAGAAATGGTAAGTAAACGCCGTATTTACATATCTGCCACTGTGGTGGAGAATCCGTATAGGTGTTCGAGTTTTCGAACCCTAATGCGTGAGAAATGGTAAGTAAACGCCGTATTTACATATCTGCCACTGTGCACGAGAATCCGTATAGGTGTTCGAGTGTTCGACCCCTAATGCGTTGGAAATGGTAAGTAAACGCCGTATTCACATATCTGCCACTGTGCAGGAGAATCCGTATAGGTGTTCGAGTGTTCAAACCCTAATGCATGAGAAATGGAAACTAAACGCCGTATTTACATATATGCCACTGTGCAGGAGAATCCGTATAAGTGTTCGAGTGTTCGAACCCTAATGCGTGAGAAATGGTAAGTAAACGCCGTATTTACGTATCTGCCACTGTGCCGGAGAATCCGTATAGGTGTTCGAGTGTTCGAACCCTAATGCGTTGGAAATGGTAAGTAACCGCCGTATTTACATATCTGCCACTGTGCAGGAGAATCCGTATAGGTGTTCGCGTGTTCGAACCCTAATGCATGAGAAATGGTAAGTAACCGCCGTATTTACATATCTGCCACGGTGCAGCAGAATCCGTATAGGTGTTCGAGTGTTTGAACCCGAATGCGTGAGAAATGGTAAGTAAACACCGTATTTACGTATCTGCCACTGTGCAGGAGAATCCGTATAGGTGTTCTAGTGTTCGAACCCTAATGCGTGAGAAATGGTAAGTAAACGCCCTATTTACATATCTGCCACTGTGCTGGAGAATCCGTATATGTGTTCGAGTGTTCGAACCTTAATGCGTTGGAAATGGTAAGTAAACGCCGTATTTACATATCTGCCACTGTGCAGGAGAATCCGTATAGGTGTTCGCGTGTTCGAACCCTAATGCATGAGAAATGGTAAGTAACCGCCGTATTTACATATCTGCCACGGTGCAAGAGAATCCGTATAGGTGTTCGAGTGTTCGAATCCGAATGCGTGAGAAATGGTAAGTAAACGCCGTATTTACATATCTGCCACTGTGCAGGAGAATCCGTATAGGTGTTCGAGTGTTCGAACCCTAATGCGTGAGAAATGGTAAGTAAACGCCCTATTTACATATCTGCCACTGTGCAGGAGAATCCGTATAGGTGTTCGAGTGTTCGAACCCTAATGCGTGAGAAATGGTAAGTAAACGCCGTATTTACATATCTGCCACTGTGCAGGAGAATCCGTATAGGTGTTCGCGTGGTCGAACCCTAATGCATGAGAAATGGTAAGTAACCGCCGTATTTACATATCTGCCACGGTGCAGGAGAATCCATATAGGTGTTCGAGGGTTCGAACCCTAATGCGTGAGAAATGGTAAGTAAACGCCGTATTTACATATCTGCCACTGTGCAGGAGAATCCGTATAGGTGTTCGAGTGTTCGAACCCAGTTGCGTTGGAAATGGTAAGTAAACGCCGTATTTACATATCTGCCACTGTGCAGGAGAATCCGTATAGGTGTTCGAGTGTTCGAACCCTAAGGCATGAGAAATGGTAAGTAAACGCCCTATTTACATATCTGCCACTGTGCAGGAGAATCCGTATAGGCGTTCGAGTGTTCGAACCCTAATGCGTGAGAAATGGTAAGTAAACGCCGTATTTACATATCTGCCACTGTGTAGGAGAATCCGTATAGGTGTTCGAGAGTTCGAACCGTAATGCGCGCAAAATGGTAAGTAAATGCCGTATTTACATATCTACCACTGTGCAGGAGAATCCGTATAGGTGTTCGCGTGTGCGAACCCTAATGCATGAGAAATGGTAAGTAACCGCCGTATTTACATATCTGCCACGGTGCAGGAGAATCCGTATAGGTGTTCTAGTGTTCGAACCCTAATGCGTGCAAAATGGTAAGTAAACGCCGTATTTACATATCTGCCACTGTGTAGGAGAATCCGTATAGGCGTTCGAGTATTCGAACCCTAATGCATGAGAAATGGCAAGTAAACGCCGTATTTACATATCTGCCACTTTGCTGGACAATCCGTATAGGTGTTCGAGTGTTCGAACCCTAATGCGTGAGAAATGGTAAGTAAACGCCGTATTTACATATCTGCCACTGTGCACGAGAATCCGTATAGGTGTTCGAGTGTTCGAACCCTAATGCGTTGGAAATGGTAAGTAAACGCCGTATTCACATATCTGCCACTGTGTAGGAGAATCCGTATAGGTGTTCGAGTGTTCGAACCCTAATGCATGAAAAATGGAAACTAAACGCCGTATTTACATATATGCCACTGTGCAGGAGAATCCGTATAAGTGTTCGAGTGTTCGAACCCTATTGCGTGAGAAATGGTAAGTAAACGCCGTATTTACGTATCTGCCACTGTGCAGGAGAATCCGAATAGGTGTTCGAGTGTTCGAACCCTAATGCGTTGGAAATGGTAAGTAACCGCCGTATTTACATATCTGCCCATGTGCAGGAGAATCCGTATAGGCGTTCGAGTATTCGAACCCTAATGCATGAGAAATGGTAAGTAAACGCCGTATTTACTTATCTGCCACTGTGGTGGAGAATCCGTATAGGTGTTCGAGTTTTCGAACCCTAATGCGTGAGAAATGGTAAGTAAACGCCGTATTTACATATCTGCCACTGTGCACGAGAATCCGTATAGGTGTTCGAGTGTTCGACCCCTAATGCGTTGGAAATGGTAAGTAAACGCCGTATTCACATATCTGCCACTGTGCAGGAGAATCCGTATACGTGTTCGAGTGTTCAAACCCTAATGCATGAGAAATGGAAACTAAACGCCGTATTTACATATATGCCACTGTGCAGGAGAATCCGTATAAGTGTTCGAGTGTTCGAACCCTAATGCGTGAGAAATGGTAAGTAAACGCCGTATTTACGTATCTGCCACTGTGCCGGAGAATCCGTATAGGTGTTCGAGTGTTCGAACCCTAATGCGTTGGAAATGGTAAGTAACCGCCGTATTTACATATCTGCCACTGTGCAGGAGAATCCGTATAGGTGTTCGCGTGTTCGAACCCTAATGCATGAGAAATGGTAAGTAACCGCCGTATTTACATATCTGCCACGGTGCAGCAGAATCCGTATAGGTGTTCGAGTGTTTGAACCCGAATGCGTGAGAAATGGTAAGTAAACACCGTATTTACGTATCTGCCACTGTGCAGGAGAATCCGTATAGGTGTTCTAGTGTTCGAACCCTAATGCGTGAGAAATGGTAAGTAAACGCCCTATTTACATATCTGCCACTGTGCTGGAGAATCCGTATAGGTGTTCGAGTGTTCGAACCTTAATGCGTTGGAAATGGTAAGTAAACGCCGTATTTACATATCTGCCACTGTGCAGGAGAATCCGTATAGGTGTTCGCGTGTTCGAACCCTAATGCATGAGAAATGGTAAGTAACCGCCGTATTTACATATCTGCCACGGTGCAGGAGAATCCGTATAGGTGTTCGAGTGTTCGAATCCGAATGCGTGAGAAATGGTAAGTAAACGCCGTATTTACATATCTGCCACTGTGCAGGAGAATCCGTATAGGTGTTCGAGTGTTCGAACCCTAATGCGTTAGAAATGGTAAGTAAACGCCCTATTTACATATCTGCCACTGTGCAGGAGAATCCGTATAGGTGTTCGAGTGTTCGAACCCTAATGCGTGAGAAATGGTAAGTAAACGCCGTATTTACATATCTGCCACTGTGCAGGAGAATCCGTATAGGTGTTCGCGTGGTCGAACCCTAATGCATGAGAAATGGTAAGTAACCGCCGTATTTACATATCTGCCACGGTGCAGGAGAATCCATATAGGTGTTCGAGGGTTCGAACCCTAATGCGTGAGAAATGGTAAGTAAACGCTGTATTTACATATCTGCCACTGTGCAGGAGAATCCGTATAGGTGTTCGAGTGTTCGAACCCAGTTGCGTTGGAAATGGTAAGTAAACGCCGTATTTACATATCTGCCACTGTGCAGGAGAATCCGTATAGGTGTTCGAGTGTTCGAACCCTAAGGCATGAGAAATGGTAAGTAAACGCCCTATTTACATATCTGCCACTGTGCAGGAGAATCCGTATATGCGTTCGAGTGTTCGAACCCTAATGCGTGAGAAATGGTAAGTAAACGCCGTATTTACATATCTGCCACTGTGTAAGAGAATCCGTATAGGTGTTCGAGAGTTCGAACCGTAATGCGCGCAAAATGGTAAGTAAATGCCGTATTTACATATCTGCCACTGTGCAGGAGAATCCGTATAGGTGTTCGCGTGTGCGAACCCTAATGCATGAGAAATGGTAAGTAACCGCCGTATTTACATATCTGCCACGGTGCAGGAGAATCCGTATAGGTGTTCTAGTGTTCGAACCCTAATGCGTGCAAAATGGTAAGTAAACGCCGTATTTACATATCTGCCACTGTGTAGGAGAATCCGTATAGGCGTTCGAGTATTCGAACCCTAATGCATGAGAAATGGCAAGTAAACGCCGTATTTACATATCTGCCACTTTGCTGGACAATCCGTATAGGTGTTCGAGTGTTCGAACCCTAATGCGTGAGAAATGGTAAGTAAACGCCGTATTTACATATCTGCCACTGTGCACGAGAATCCGTATAGGTGTTCAAGTGTTCGAACCCTAATGCGTTGGAAATGGTAAGTAAACGCCGTATTCACATATCTGCCACTGTGTAGGAGAATCCGTATAGGTGTTCGAGTGTTCGAACCCTAATGCATGAAAAATGGAAACTAAACGCCGTATTTACATATATGCCACTGTGCAGGAGAATCCGTATAAGTGTTCGAGTGTTCGAACCCTATTGCGTGAGAAATGGTAAGTAAACGCCGTATTTACGTATCTGCCACTGTGCAGGAGAATCCGAATAGGTGTTCGAGTGTTCGAACCCTAATGCGTTGGAAATGGTAAGTAACCGCCGTATTTACATATCTGCCACTGTGCAGGAGAATCCGTATAGGTGTTCGCGTGTTCGAACCCTAATGCATGAGAAATGGTAAGTAACCGCCGTATTTACATATCTGCCACGGTGCAGGGGAATCCGTATAGGTGTTCGAGTGTTCGAACCCGAATGCGTGAGAAATGGTAAGTAAACGCCGTATTTACGTATCTGCCACTGTGCAGGAGAATCCGTATAGGTGTTCAAGTGTTCGAACCCTAATGCGTGAGAAATGGTATGTAAACGCCCTATTTACATATCTGCCACTGTGCAGGAGAATCCGTATAGGTGTTCGAGTGTTCGAACCCTAATGCGTGAGAAATGGTAAGTAAACGCCGTATTTACATATCTGCCACAGTGCAGGAGAATCCGTATAGGTGTTCGCGTGGTCGAACCCTAATGCATGAGAAATGGTAAGTAACCGCCGTATTTACATATCTGCCACGGTGCAGGAGAATCCGTATAGGTGTTCGCGTGTTCGAACCCTAATGCATGAGAAATGGTAAGTAAACGCCGTATTTACGTATCTGCCACTGTGCAGGAGAATCCGTATAGGTGTTCGAGTGTTCGAACCCTAATGCGTGAGAAATGGTAAGTAAACGCCCTATTTACATATCTGCCACTGTGCAGGAGAATCCGTATAGGCGTCCGAGTGTTCGAACCCTAATGCGTAAGAAATGGTAAGTAAACGCCGTATTTACATATCTGCCACTGTGTAGGAGAATCCGTATAGGTGTTCGAGTGTTCGAACCGTAATGCGCGCAAAATGGTAAGTAAATGCCGTATTTACATATCTGCCACTGTGCAGGAGAATCCGTATAGGTGTTCGAGTGTTCGAATCCGAATGCGTGAGAAATGGTAAGTAAACGCCGTATTTACATATCTGCCACTGTGCAGGAGAATCCGTATAGGTGTTCGAGTGTTCGAACCCTAATGCATGAGAAATGGTAAGTAAACGCCCTATTTACATATCTGCCACTGTGCAGGAGAATCCGTATAGGTGTTCGAGTGTTCGAACCCTAATGCGTGAGAAATGGTAAGTAACCGCCGTATTTACATATCTGCCACGGTGCAGGAGAATCCATATAGGTGTTCGAGGGTTCGAACCCTAATGCGTGAGAAATGGTAAGTAAACGCCGTATTTACATATCTGCCACTGTGCAGGAGAATCCGTATAGGTGTTCGAGTGTTCGAACCCAGTTGCGTTGGAAATGGTAAGTAAACGCCGTATTTACATATCTGCCACTGTGCAGGAGAATCCGTATAGGTGTTCGAGTGTTCGAACCCTAAGGCATGAGAAATGGTAAGTAAACGCCCTATTTACATATCTGCCACTGTGCAGGAGAATCCGTATAGGCGTTCGAGTGTTCGAACCCTAATGCGTGAGAAATGGTAAGTAAACGCCGTATTTACATATCTGCCACTGTGTAGGAGAATCCGTATAGGTGTTCGAGAGTTCGAACCGTAATGCGCGCAAAATGGTAAGTAAATGCCGTATTTAGATATCTGCCACTGTGCAGGAGAATCCGTATAGGTGTTCGCGTGTGCGAACCCTAATGCATGAGAAATGGTAAGTAACCGCCGTATTTACATATCTGCCACGGTGCAGGAGAATCCGTATAGGTGTTCTAGTGTTCGAACCCTAATGCGTGCAAAATGGTAAGTAAACGCCGTATTTACATATCTGTCACTGTGTAGGAGAATCCGTATAGGCGTTCGAGTATTCGAACCCTAATGCATGAGAAATGGCAAGTAAACGCCGTATTTACATATCTGCCACTTTGCTGGACAATCCGTATAGGTGTTCGAGTGTTCGAACCCTAATGCGTGAGAAATGGTAAGTAAACGCCGTATTTACATATCTGCCACTGTGCACGAGAATCCGTATAGGTGTTCGAGTGTTCGAACCCTAATGTGTTGGAAATGGTAAGTAAACGCCGTATTCACATATCTGCCACTGTGTAGGAGAATCCGTATAGGTGTTCGAGTGTTCGAACCCTAATGCATGAAAAATGGAAACTAAACGCCGTATTTACATATATGCCACTGTGCAGGAGAATCCGTATAAGTGTTCGAGTGTTCGAACCCTATTGCGTGAGAAATGGTAAGTAAACGCCGTATTTACGTATCTGCCACTGTGCAGGAGAATCCGAATAGGTGTTCGAGTGTTCGAACCCTAATGCGTTGGAAATGGTAAGTAACCGCCGTATTTACATATCTGCCACTGTGCAGGAGAATCCGTATAGGTGTTCGCGTGTTCGAACCCTAATGCATGAGAAATGGTAAGTAACCGCCGTATTTACATATCTGCCACGGTGCAGGGGAATCCGTATAGGTGTTCGAGTGTTCGAACCCGAATGCGTGAGAAATGGTAAGTAAACGCCGTATTTACGTATCTGCCACTGTGCAGGAGAATCCGTATAGGTGTTCAAGTGTTCGAACCCTAATGCGTGAGAAATGGTAAGTAAACGCCCTATTTACATATCTGCCACTGTGCAGGAGAATCCGTATAGGTGTTCGAGTGTTCGAACCCTAATGCGTGAGAAATGGTAAGTAAACGCCGTATTTACATATCTGCCACAGTGCAGGAGAATCCGTATAGGTGTTCGCGTGGTCGAACCCTAATGCATGAGAAATGGTAAGTAACCGCCGTATTTACATATCTGCCACGGTGCAGGAGAATCCGTATAGGTGTTCGCGTGTTCGAACCCTAATGCATGAGAAATGGTAAGTAAACGCCGTATTTACGTATCTGCCACTGTGCAGGAGAATCCGTATAGGTGTTCGAGTGTTCGAACCCTAATGCGTGAGAAATGGTAAGTAAACGCCCTATTTACATATCTGCCACTGTGCAGGAGAATCCGTATAGGCGTTCGAGTGTTCGAACCCTAATGCGTAAGAAATGGTAAGTAAACGCCGTATTTACATATCTGCCACTGTGTAGGAGAATCCGTATAGGTGTTCGAGTGTTCGAACCGTAATGCGCGCAAAATGGTAAGTAAATGCCGTATTTACATATCTGCCACTGTGCAGGAGAATCCGTATAGGTGTTCGAGTGTTCGAATCCGAATGCGTGAGAAATGGTAAGTAAACGTCGTATTTACATATCTGCCACTGTGCAGGAGAATCCGTATAGGTGTTCGAGTGTTCGAACCCTAATGCGTGAGAAATGGTAAGTAAACGCCCTATTTACATATCTGCCACTGTGCAGGAGAATCCGTATAGGTGTTCGAGTGTTCGAACCCTAATGCGTGAGAAATGGTAAGTAAACGCCGTATTTACATATCTGCCACTGTGCAGGAGAATCCGTATAGGTGTTCGCGTGGTCGAACCCTAATGCATGAGAAATGGTAAGTAACCGCCGTATTTACATATCTGCCACGGTGCAGGAGAATCCATATAGGTGTTCGAGGGTTCGAACCCTAATGCGTGAGAAATGGTAAGTAAACGCCGTATTTACATATCTGCCACTGTGCAGGAGAATCCGTATAGGTGTTCGAGTGTTCGAACCCAGTTGCGTTGGAAATGGTAAGTAAACGCCGTATTTACATATCTGCCACTGTGCAGGAGAATCCGTATAGGTGTTCGCGTGGTCGAACCCTAATGCATGAGAAATGGTAAGTAACCGCCGTATTTACATATCTGCCACGGTGCAGGAGAATCCGTAGAGGTGTTCGAGGGTTCGAACCCTAATGCGTGAGAAATGGTAAGTAAACGCCGTATTTACATATCTGCCACTGTGCAGGAGAATCCGTATAGGTGTTCGAGTGTTCGAACCCAGTTGCGTTGGAAATGGTAAGTAAACGCCGTATTTACATATCTGCCACTGTGCAGGAGAATCCGTATAGGTGTTCGAGTGTTCGAACCCTAAGGCATGAGAAATGGTAAGTAAACGCCCTATTTACATATCTGCCACTGTGCAGGAGAATCCGTATCGGCGTTCGAGTGTTCGAACCCTAATGCGTGAGAAATGGTAAGTAAACGCCGTATTTACATATCTGCCACTGTGTAGGAGAATCCGTATAGGTGTTCGAGTGTTCGAACCGTAATGCGCGCCAAATGGTAAGTAAATGCCGTAGTTACATATCTGCCACTGTGCAGAAGAATCCGTATAAGTGTTCGTGTGTTCGAACCCTAATGCATGAGAAATGGTAAGTAACCGCCGTATTTACATATCTGCCACGGTGCAGGAGAATCCGTATAGGTGTTCTAGTGTTCGAACCCTAATACGTGCAAAATGGTAAGTAAACGCCGTATTTACATATCTGCCACTGTGCAGGAGAATTCGTATAGGCGTTCGAGTATTCGAACCCTAATGCATGAGAAATGGTAAGTAAACGCCGTATTTACATATCTGCCACTGTGGTGGAGAATCCGTATAGGTGTTCGAGTGTTCGAACCCTAATGCGTGAGAAATGGTAAGTAAACGCCGTATTTACATATCTGCCACTGTGCACGAGAATCCGTATAGGTGTTCGAGTGTTCGACCCCTAATGCGTTGGAAATGGTAAGTAAACGCCGTATTCACATATCTGCCACTGTGCAGGAGAATCCGTATAGGTGTTCGAGTGTTCAAACCCTAATGCATGAGAAATGGAAACTAAACGCCGTATTTACATATATGCCACTGTGCAGGAGAATCCGTATAAGTGTTCGAGTGTTCGAACCCTAATGCGTGAGAAATGGTAAGTAAACGCCGTATTTACGTATCTGCCACTGTGCCGGAGAATCCGTATAGGTGTTCGAGTGTTCGAACCCTAATGCGTTGGAAATGGTAAGTAACCGCCGTATTTACATATCTGCCACTGTGCAGGAGAATCCGTATAGGTGTTCGCGTGTTCGAACCCTAATGCATGAGAAATGGTAAGTAACCGCCGTATTTACATATCTGCCACGGTGCAGCAGAATCCGTATAGGTGTTCGAGTGTTTGAACCCGAATGCGTGAGAAATGGTAAGTAAACACCGTATTTACGTATCTGCCACTGTGCAGGAGAATCCGTATAGGTGTTCTAGTGTTCGAACCCTAATGCGTGAGAAATGGTAAGTAAACGCCCTATTTACATATCTGCCACTGTGCTGGAGAATCCGTATAGGTGTTCGAGTGTTCGAACCTTAATGCGTTGGAAATGGTAAGTAAACGCCGTATTTACATATCTGCCACTGTGCAGGAGAATCCGTATAGGTGTTCGCGTGTTCGAACCCTAATGCATGAGAAATGGTATGTAACCGCCGTATTTACATATCTGCCACGGTGCAGGAGAATCCGTATAGGTGTTCGAGTGTTCGAATCCGAATGCGTGAGAAATGGTAAGTAAACGCCGTATTTACATATCTGCCACTGTGCAGGAGAATCCGTATAGGTGTTCGAGTGTTCGAACCCTAATGCGTGAGAAATGGTAAGTAAACGCCCTATTTACATATCTGCCACTGTGCATGAGAATCCGTATAGGTGTTCGAGTGTTCGAACCCTAATGCGTGAGAAATGGTAAGTAAACGCCGTATTTACATATCTGCCACTGTGCAGGAGAATCCGTATAGGTGTTCGCGTGGTCGAACCCTAATGCATGAGAAATGGTAAGTAACCGCCGTATTTACATATCTGCCACGGTGCAGGAGAATCCATATAGGTGTTCGAGGGTTCGAACCCTAATGCGTGAGAAATGGTAAGTAAACGCCGTATTTACATATCTGCCACTGTGCAGGAGAATCCGTATAGGTGTTCGAGTGTTCGAACCCAGTTGCGTTGGAAATGGTAAGTAAACGCCGTATTTACATATCTGCCACTGTGCAGGAGAATCCGTATAGGTGTTCGAGTGTTCGAACCCTAAGGCATGAGAAATGGTAAGTAAACGCCCTATTTACATATCTGCCACTGTGCAGGAGAATCCGTATAGGCGTTCGAGTGTTCGAACCCTAATGCGTGAGAAATGGTAAGTAAACGCCGTATTTACATATTTGCCACTGTGTAGGAGAATCCGTATAGGTGTTCGAGAGTTCGAACCGTAATGCGCGCAAAATGGTAAGTAAATGCCGTATTTAGATATCTGCCACTGTGCAGGAGAATCCGTATAGGTGTTCGCGTGTGCGAACCCTAATGCATGAGAAATGGTAAGTAACCGCCGTATTTACATATCTGCCACGGTGCAGGAGAATCCGTATAGGTGTTCTAGTGTTCGAACCCTAATGCGTGCAAAATGGTAAGTAAACGCCGTATTTACATATCTGCCACTGTGTAGGAGAATCCGTATAGGCGTTCGAGTATTCGAACCCTAATGCATGAGAAATGGCAAGTAAACGCCGTATTTACATATCTGCCACTTTGCTGGACAATCCGTATAGGTGTTCGAGTGTTTCGAACCCTAATGCGTGAGAAATGGTAAGTAAACGCCGTATTTACATATCTGCCACTGTGCACGAGAATCCGTATAGGTGTTCGAGTGTTCGAACCCTAATGCGTTGGAAATGGTAAGTAAACGCCGTATTCACATATCTGCCACTGTGTAGGAGAATCCGTATAGGTGTTCGAGTGTTCGAACCCTAATGCATGAAAAATGGAAACTAAACGCCGTATTTACATATATGCCACTGTGCAGGAGAATCCGTATAAGTGTTCGAGTGTTCGAACCCTATTGCGTGAGAAATGGTAAGTAAACGCCGTATTTACGTATCTGCCACTGTGCAGGAGAATCCGAATAGGTGTTCGAGTGTTCGAACCCTAATGCGTTGGAAATGGTAAGTAACCGCCGTATTTACATATCTGCCACTGTGCAGGAGAATCCGTATAGGTGTTCGCGTGTTCGAACCCTAATGCATGAGAAATGGTAAGTAACCGCCGTATTTACATATCTGCCACGGTGCAGGAGAATCCGTATAGGTGTTCGAGTGTTCGAACCCGAATGCGTGAGAAATGGTAAGTAAACGCCGTATTTACGTATCTGCCACTGTGCAGGAGAATCCGTATAGGTGTTCAAGTGTTCGAACCCTAATGCGTGAGAAATGGTAAGTAAACGCCCTATTTACATATCTGCCACTGTGCAGGAGAATCCGTATAGGTGTTCGAGTGATCGAACCCTAATGCGTGAGAAATGGTAAGTAAACGCCGTATTTACATATCTGCCACAGTGCAGGAGAATCCGTATAGGTGTTCGCGTGGTCGAACCCTAATGCATGAGAAATGGTAAGTAACCGCCGTATTTACATATCTGCCACGGTGCAGGAGAATCCGTATAGGTGTTCGCGTGTTCGAACCCTAATGCATGAGAAATGGTAAGTAAACGCCGTATTTACGTATCTGCCACTGTGCAGGAGAATCCGTATAGGTGTTCGAGTGTTCGAACCCTAATGCGTGAGAAATGGTAAGTAAACGCCCTATTTACATATCTGCCACTGTGCAGGAGAATCCGTATAGGCGTTCGAGGGTTCGAACCCTAATGCGTAAGAAATGGTAAGTAAACGCCGTATTTACATATCTGCCACTGTGTAGGAGAATCCGTATAGGTGTTCGAGTGTTCGAACCGTAATGCGCGCAAAATGGTAAGTAAATGCCGTATTTACATATCTGCCACTGTGCAGGAGAATCCGTATAGGTGTTCGAGTGTTCGAATCCGAATGCGTGAGAAATGGTAAGTAAACGCCGTATTTACATATCTGCCACTGTGCAGGAGAATCCGTATAGGTGTTCGAGTGTTCGAACCCTAATGCGTGAGAAATGGTAAGTAAACGCCGTATTTACATATCTGCCACTGTGTAGGAGAATCCGTATAGGTGTTCGAGTGTTCGAACCCTAATGCGTGAGAAATGGTAAGTAAACGCCGTATTTACATATCTGCCACTGTGCAGGAGAATCCGTATAGGTGTTCGCGTGGTCGAACCCTAATGCATGAGAAATGGTAAGTAACCGCCGTATTTACATATCTGCCACGGTGCAGGAGAATCCATATAGGTGTTCGAGGGTTCGAACCCTAATGCGTGAGAAATGGTAAGTAAACGCCGTATTTACATATCTGCCACTGTGGTGGAGAATCCGTATAGGTGTTCGAGTGTTCGAACCCTAATGCGTGAGAAATGGTAAGTAAACGCCGTATTTACATATCTGCCACTGTGCACGAGAATCCGTATAGGTGTTCGAGTGTTCGACCCCTAATGCGTTGGAAATGGTAAGTAAACGCCGTATTCACATATCTGCCACTGTGCAGGAGAATCCGTATAGGTGTTCGAGTGTTCAAACCCTAATGCATGAGAAATGGAAACTAAACGCCGTATTTACATATATGCCACTGTGCAGGAGAATCCGTATAAGTGTTCGAGTGTTCGAACCCTAATGCGTGAGAAATGGTAAGTAAACGCCGTATTTACGTATCTGCCACTGTGCCGGAGAATCCGTATAGGTGTTCGAGTGTTCGAACCCTAATGCGTTGGAAATGGTAAGTAACCGCCGTATTTACATATCTGCCACTGTGCAGGAGAATCCGTATAGGTGTTCGCGTGTTCGAACCCTAATGCATGAGAAATGGTAAGTAACCGCCGTATTTACATATCTGCCACGGTGCAGCAGAATCCGTATAGGTGTTCGAGTGTTTGAACCCGAATGCGTGAGAAATGGTAAGTAAACACCGTATTTACGTATCTGCCACTGTGCAGGAGAATCCGTATAGGTGTTCTAGTGTTCGAACCCTA
The DNA here is from genome assembly GCA_036172215.1 of Camellia granthamiana. Taxonomy (NCBI): domain Eukaryota; kingdom Viridiplantae; phylum Streptophyta; class Magnoliopsida; order Ericales; family Theaceae; genus Camellia; species Camellia granthamiana. The sequence continues at coordinate 19,212 of JAXFYN010000804.1, read as the reverse complement.
ATGCGTGAGAAATGGTAAGTAAACGCCCTATTTACATATCTGCCACTGTGCTGGAGAATCCGTATAGGTGTTCGAGTGTTCGAACCTTAATGCGTTGGAAATGGTAAGTAAACGCCGTATTTACATATCTGCCACTGTGCAGGAGAATCCGTATAGGTGTTCGCGTGTTCGAACCCTAATGCATGAGAAATGGTATGTAACCGCCGTATTTACATATCTGCCACGGTGCAGGAGAATCCGTATAGGTGTTCGAGTGTTCGAATCCGAATGCGTGAGAAATGGTAAGTAAACGCCGTATTTACATATCTGCCACTGTGCAGGAGAATCCGTATAGGTGTTCGAGTGTTCGAACCCTAATGCGTGAGAAATGGTAAGTAAACGCCCTATTTACATATCTGCCACTGTGCATGAGAATCCGTATAGGTGTTCGAGTGTTCGAACCCTAATGCGTGAGAAATGGTAAGTAAACGCCGTATTTACATATCTGCCACTGTGCAGGAGAATCCGTATAGGTGTTCGCGTGGTCGAACCCTAATGCATGAGAAATGGTAAGTAACCGCCGTATTTACATATCTGCCACGGTGCAGGAGAATCCATATTGGTGTTCGAGGGTTCGAACCCTAATGCGTGAGAAATGGTAAGTAAACGCCGTATTTACATATCTGCCACTGTGCAGGAGAATCCGTATAGGTGTTCGAGTGTTCGAACCCAGTTGCGTTGGAAATGGTAAGTAAACGCCGTATTTACATATCTGCCACTGTGCAGGAGAATCCGTATAGGTGTTCGAGTGTTCGAACCCTAAGGCATGAGAAATGGTAAGTAAACGCCCTATTTACATATCTGCCACTGTGCAGGAGAATCCGTATAGGCGTTCGAGTGTTCGAACCCTAATGCGTGAGAAATGGTAAGTAAACGCCGTATTTACATATTTGCCACTGTGTAGGAGAATCCGTATAGGTGTTCGAGAGTTCGAACCGTAATGCGCGCAAAATGGTAAGTAAATGCCGTATTTACATATCTGCCACTGTGCAGGAGAATCCGTATAGGTGTTCGCGTGTGCGAACCCTAATGCATGAGAAATGGTAAGTAACCGCCGTATTTACATATCTGCCACGGTGCAGGAGAATCCGTATAGGTGTTCTAGTGTTCGAACCCTAATGCGTGCAAAATGGTAAGTAAACGCCGTATTTACATATCTGCCACTGTGTAGGAGAATCCGTATAGGCGTTCGAGTATTCGAACCCTAATGCATGAGAAATGGCAAGTAAACGCCGTATTTACATATCTGCCACTTTGCTGGACAATCCGTATAGGTGTTCGAGTGTTCGAACCCTAATGCGTGAGAAATGGTAAGTAAACGCCGTATTTACATATCTGCCACTGTGCACGAGAATCCGTATAGGTGTTCGAGTGTTCGAACCCTAATGCGTTGGAAATGTTAAGTAAACGCCGTATTCACATATCTGCCACTGTGTAGGAGAATCCGTATAGGTGTTCGAGTGTTCGAACCCTAATGCATGAAAAATGGAAACTAAACGCCGTATTTACATATATGCCACTGTGCAGGAGAATCCGTATAAGTGTTCGAGTGTTCGAACCCTATTGCGTGAGAAATGGTAAGTAAACGCCGTATTTACGTATCTGCCACTGTGCAGGAGAATCCGAATAGGTGTTCGAGTGTTCGAACCCTAATGCGTTGGAAATGGTAAGTAACCGCCGTATTTACATATCTGCCACTGTGCAGGAGAATCCGTATAGGTGTTCGCGTGTTCGAACCCTAATGCATGAGAAATGGTAAGTAACCGCCGTATTTACATATCTGCCACGGTGCAGGAGAATCCGTATAGGTGTTCGAGTGTTCGAACCCGAATGCGTGAGAAATGGTAAGTAAACGCCGTATTTACGTATCTGCCACTGTGCAGGAGAATCCGTATAGGTGTTCAAGTGTTCGAACCCTAATGCGTGAGAAATGGTAAGTAAACGCCCTATTTACATATCTGCCACTGTGTAGGAGAATCCGTATAGGTGTTCGAGTGTTCGAACCCTAATGCGTGAGAAATGCTAAGTAAACGCCCTATTTACATATCTGCCACTGTGCATGAGAATCCGTATAGGTGTTCGAGTGTTCGAACCCTAATGCGTGAGAAATGGTAAGTAAACGCCGTATTTACATATCTGCCACTGTGCAGGAGAATCCGTATAGGTGTTCGCGTGGTCGAACCCTAATGCATGAGAAATGGTAAGTAACCGCCGTATTTACATATCTGCCACGGTGCAGGAGAATCCATATTGGTGTTCGAGGGTTCGAACCCTAATGCGTGAGAAATGGTAAGTAAACGCCGTATTTACATATCTGCCACTGTGCAGGAGAATCCGTATAGGTGTTCGAGTGTTCGAACCCAGTTGCGTTGGAAATGGTAAGTAAACGCCGTATTTACATATCTGCCACTGTGCAGGAGAATCCGTATAGGTGTTCGAGTGTTCGAACCCTAAGGCATGAGAAATGGTAAGTAAACGCCCTATTTACATATCTGCCACTGTGCAGGAGAATCCGTATAGGCGTTCGAGTGTTCGAACCCTAATGCGTGAGAAATGGTAAGTAAACGCCGTATTTACATATTTGCCACTGTGTAGGAGAATCCGTATAGGTGTTCGAGAGTTCGAACCGTAATGCGCGCAAAATGGTAAGTAAATGCCGTATTTACATATCTGCCACTGTGCAGGAGAATCCGTATAGGTGTTCGCGTGTGCGAACCCTAATGCATGAGAAATGGTAAGTAACCGCCGTATTTACATATCTGCCACGGTGCAGGAGAATCCGTATAGGTGTTCTAGTGTTCGAACCCTAATGCGTGCAAAATGGTAAGTAAACGCCGTATTTACATATCTGCCACTGTGTAGGAGAATCCGTATAGGCGTTCGAGTATTCGAACCCTAATGCATGAGAAATGGCAAGTAAACGCCGTATTTACATATCTGCCACTTTGCTGGACAATCCGTATAGGTGTTCGAGTGTTCGAACCCTAATGCGTGAGAAATGGTAAGTAAACGCCGTATTTACATATCTGCCACTGTGCACGAGAATCCGTATAGGTGTTCGAGTGTTCGAACCCTAATGCGTTGGAAATGGTAAGTAAACGCCGTATTCACATATCTGCCACTGTGTAGGAGAATCCGTATAGGTGTTCGAGTGTTCGAACCCTAATGCATGAAAAATGGAAACTAAACGCCGTATTTACATATATGCCACTGTGCAGGAGAATCCGTATAAGTGTTCGAGTGTTCGAACCCTATTGCGTGAGAAATGGTAAGTAAACGCCGTATTTACGTATCTGCCACTGTGCAGGAGAATCCGAATAGGTGTTCGAGTGTTCGAACCCTAATGCGTTGGAAATGGTAAGTAACCGCCGTATTTACATATCTGCCACTGTGCAGGAGAATCCGTATAGGTGTTCGCGTGTTCGAACCCTAATGCATGAGAAATGGTAAGTAACCGCCGTATTTACATATCTGCCACGGTGCAGGAGAATCCGTATAGGTGTTCGAGTGTTCGAACCCGAATGCGTGAGAAATGGTAAGTAAACGCCGTATTTACGTATCTGCCACTGTGCAGGAGAATCCGTATAGGTGTTCAAGTGTTCGAACCCTAATGCGTGAGAAATGGTAAGTAAACGCCCTATTTACATATCTGCCACTGTGTAGGAGAATCCGTATAGGTGTTCGAGTGTTCGAACCCTAATGCGTGAGAAATGGTAAGTAAACGCCGTATTTACATATCTGCCACAGTGCAGGAGAATCCGTATAGGTGTTCGCGTGGTCGAACCCTAATGCATGAGAAATGGTAAGTAACCGCCGTATTTACATATCTGCCACGGTGCAGGAGAATCCGTATAGGTGTTCGCGTGTTCGAACCCTAATGCATGAGAAATGGTAAGTAAACGCCGTATTTACGTATCTGCCACTGTGCAGGAGAATCCGTATAGGTGTTCGAGTGTTCGAACCCTAATGCGTGAGAAATGGTAAGTAAACGCCGTATTTACATATCTGCCACTGTGCAGGAGAATCCGTATAGGTGTTCGAGTGTTCGAACCCTAATGCGTGAGAAATGGTAAGTAAACGCCCTATTTACATATCTGCCACTGTGCATGAGAATCCGTATAGGTGTTCGAGTGTTCGAACCCTAATGCGTGAGAAATGGTAAGTAAACGCCGTATTTACATATCTGCCACTGTGCAGGTGAATCCGTATAGGTGTTCGCGTGGTCGAACCCTAATGCATGAGAAATGGTAAGTAACCGCCGTATTTACATATCTGCCACGGTGCAGGAGAATCCATATTGGTGTTCGAGGGTTCGAACCCTAATGCGTGAGAAATGGTAAGTAAACGCCGTATTTACATATCTGCCACTGTGCAGGAGAATCCGTATAGGTGTTCGAGTGTTCGAACCCAGTTGCGTTGGAAATGGTAAGTAAACGCCGTATTTACATATCTGCCACTGTGCAGGAGAATCCGTATAGGTGTTCGAGTGTTCGAACCCTAAGGCATGAGAAATGGTAAGTAAACGCCCTATTTACATATCTGCCACTGTGCAGGAGAATCCGTATAGGCGTTCGAGTGTTCGAACCCTAATGCGTGAGAAATGGTAAGTAAACGCCGTATTTACATATTTGCCACTGTGTAGGAGAATCCGTATAGGTGTTCGAGAGTTCGAACCGTAATGCGCGCAAAATGGTAAGTAAATGCCGTATTTACATATCTGCCACTGTGCAGGAGAATCCGTATAGGTGTTCGCGTGTGCGAACCCTAATGCATGAGAAATGGTAAGTAACCGCCGTATTTACATATCTGCCACGGTGCAGGAGAATCCGTATAGGTGTTCTAGTGTTCGAACCCTAATGCGTGCAAAATGGTAAGTAAACGCCGTATTTACATATCTGCCACTGTGTAGGAGAATCCGTATAGGCGTTCGAGTATTCGAACCCTAATGCATGAGAAATGGCAAGTAAACGCCGTATTTACATATCTGCCACTTTGCTGGACAATCCGTATAGGTGTTCGAGTGTTCGAACCCTAATGCGTGAGAAATGGTAAGTAAACGCCGTATTTACATATCTGCCACTGTGCACGAGAATCCGTATAGGTGTTCGAGTGTTCGAACCCTAATGCGTTGGAAATGGTAAGTAAACGCCGTATTCACATATCTGCCACTGTGTAGGAGAATCCGTATAGGTGTTCGAGTGTTCGAACCCTAATGCATGAAAAATGGAAACTAAACGCCGTATTTACATATATGCCACTGTGCAGGAGAATCCGTATAAGTGTTCGAGTGTTCGAACCCTATTGCGTGAGAAATGGTAAGTAAACGCCGTATTTACGTATCTGCCACTGTGCAGGAGAATCCGAATAGGTGTTCGAGTGTTCGAACCCTAATGCGTTGGAAATGGTAAGTAACCGCCGTATTTACATATCTGCCACTGTGCAGGAGAATCCGTATAGGTGTTCGCGTGTTCGAACCCTAATGCATGAGAAATGGTAAGTAACCGCCGTATTTACATATCTGCCACGGTGCAGGAGAATCCGTATAGGTGTTCGAGTGTTCGAACCCGAATGCGTGAGAAATGGTAAGTAAACGCCGTATTTACGTATCTGCCACTGTGCAGGAGAATCCGTATAGGTGTTCAAGTGTTCGAACCCTAATGCGTGAGAAATGGTAAGTAAACGCCCTATTTACATATCTGCCACTGTGTAGGAGAATCCGTATAGGTGTTCGAGTGTTCGAACCCTAATGCGTGAGAAATGGTAAGTAAACGCCGTATTTACATATCTGCCACAGTGCAGGAGAATCCGTATAGGTGTTCGCGTGGTCGAACCCTAATGCATGAGAAATGGTAAGTAACCGCCGTATTTACATATCTGCCACGGTGCAGGAGAATCCGTATAGGTGTTCGCGTGTTCGAACCCTAATGCATGAGAAATGGTAAGTAAACGCCGTATTTACGTATCTGCCACTGTGCAGGAGAATCCGTATAGGTGTTCGAGTGTTCGAACCCTAATGCGTGAGAAATGGTAAGTAAACGCCCTATTTACATCCACTGTGCAGGAGAATCCGTATAGGCGTTCGAGTGTTCGAACCCTAATGCGTAAGAAATGGTAAGTAAACGCCGTATTTACATATCTGCCACTGTGTAGGAGAATCCGTATAGGTGTTCGAGTGTTCGAACCGTAATGCGCGCAAAATGGTAAGTAAATGCCGTATTTACATATCTGCCACTGTGCAGGAGAATCCGTATAGGTGTTCGAGTGTTCGAATCCGAATGCGTGAGAAATGGTAAGTAAACGCCGTATTTACATATCTGCCACTGTGCAGGAGAATCCGTATAGGTGTTCGAGTGTTCGAACCCTAATGCGTGAGAAATGGTAAGTAAACGCCCTATTTACATATCTGCCACTGTGCAGGAGAATCCGTATAGGTGTTCGAGTGTTCGAACCCTAATGCGTGAGAAATGGTAAGTAAACGCCGTATTTACATATCTGCCACTGTGCAGGAGAATCCGTATAGGTGTTCGCGTGGTCGAACCCTAATGCATGAGAAATGGTAAGTAACCGCCGTATTTACATATCTGCCACGGTGCAGGAGAATCCATATAGGTGTTCGAGGGTTCGAACCCTAATGCGTGAGAAATGGTAAGTAAACGCCGTATTTACATATCTGCCACTGTGCAGGAGAATCCGTATAGGTGTTCGAGTGTTCGAACCCTAAGGCATGAGAAATGGTAAGTAAACGCCCTATTTACATATCTGCCACTGTGCAGGAGAATCCGTATAGGCGTTCGAGTGTTCGAACCCTAATGCGTGAGAAATGGTAAGTAAACGCCGTATTTACATATCTGCCACTGTGTAGGAGAATCCGTATAGGTGTTCGAGAGTTCGAACCGTAATGCGCGCAAAATGGTAAGTAAATGCCGTATTTACATATCTGCCACTGTGCAGGAGAATCCGTATAGGTGTTCGCGTGTGCGAACCCTAATGCATGAGAAATGGTAAGTAACCGCCGTATTTACATATCTGCCACGGTGCAGGAGAATCCGTATAGGTGTTCTAGTGTTCTAACCCTAATGCGTGCAAAATGGTAAGTAAACGCCGTATTTACATATCTGCCACTGTGTAGGAGAATCCGTATAGGCGTTCGAGTATTCGAACCCTAATGCATGAGAAATGGCAAGTAAACGCCGTATTTACATATCGGCCACTTTGCTGGACAATCCGTATAGGTGTTCGAGTGTTCGAACCCTAATGCGTGAGAAATGGTAAGTAAACGCCGTATTTACATATCTGCCACTGTGCACGAGAATCCGTATAGGTGTTCGAGTGTTCGAACCCTAATGCGTTGGAAATGGTAAGTAAACGCCGTATTCACATATCTGCCACTGTGTAGGAGAATCCGTATAGGTGTTCGAGTGTTCGAACCCTAATGCATGAAAAATGGAAACTAAACGCCGTATTTACATATATGCCACTGTGCAGGAGAATCCGTATAAGTGTTCGAGTGTTCGAACCCTATTGCGTGAGAAATGGTAAGTAAACGCCGTATTTACGTATCTGCCACTGTGCAGGAGAATCCGAATAGGTGTTCGAGTGTTCGAACCCTAATGCGTTGGAAATGGTAAGTAACCGCCGTATTTACATATCTGCCACTGTGCAGGAGAATCCGTATAGGTGTTCGCGTGTTCGAACCCTAATGCATGAGAAATGGTAAGTAACCGCCGTATTTACATATCTGCCACGGTGCAGGAGAATCCGTATAGGTGTTCGAGTGTTCGAACCCGAATGCGTGAGAAATGGTAAGTAAACGCCGTATTTACGTATCTGCCACTGTGCAGGAGAATCCGTATAGGTGTTCAAGTGTTCGAACCCTAATGCGTGAGAAATGGTAAGTAAACGCCCTATTTACATATCTGCCACTGTGCAGGAGAATCCGTATAGGTGTTCGAGTGTTCGAACCCTAATGCGTGAGAAATGGTAAGTAAACGCCGTATTTACATATCTGCCACAGTGCAGGAGAATCCGTATAGGTGTTCGCGTGGTCGAACCCTAATGCATGAGAAATGGTAAGTAACCGCCGTATTTACATATCTGCCACGGTGCAGGAGAATCCGTATAGGTGTTCGCGTGTTCGAACCCTAATGCATGAGAAATGGTAAGTAAACGCCGTATTTACGTATCTGCCACTGTGCAGGAGAATCCGTATAGGTGTTCGAGTGTTCGAACCCTAATGCGTGAGAAATGGTAAGTAACCGCCGTATTTACATATCTGCCACTGTGTAGGAGAATCCGTATAGGTGTTCGAGTGTTCGAACCGTAATGCGCGCAAAATGGTAAGTAAATGCCGTATTTACATATCTGCCACTGTGCAGGAGAATCCGTATAGGTGTTCGAGTGTTCGAATCCGAATGCGTGAGAAATGGTAAGTAAACGCCGTATTTACATATCTGCCACTGTGCAGGAGAATCCGTATAGGTGTTCGAGTGTTCGAACCCTAATGCGTGAGAAATGGTAAGTAAACGCCCTATTTACATATCTGCCACTGTGCAGGAGAATCCGTATAGGTGTTCGAGTGTTCGAACCCTAATGCGTGAGAAATGGTAAGTAAACGCCGTATTTACATATCTGCCACTGTGCAGGAGAATCCGTATAGGTGTTCGCGTGGTCGAACCCTAATGCATGAGAAATGGTAAGTAACCGCCGTATTTACATATCTGCCACGGTGCAGGAGAATCCATATAGGTGTTCGAGGGTTCGAACCCTAATGCGTGAGAAATGGTAAGTAAACGCCGTATTTACATATCTGCCACTGTGCAGGAGAATCCGTATAGGTGTTCGAGTGTTCGAACCCAGTTGCGTTGGAAATGGTAAGTAAACGCCGTATTTACATATCTGCCACTGTGCAGGAGAATCCGTATAGGTGTTCGAGTGTTCGAACCCTAAGGCATGAGAAATGGTAAGTAAACGCCCTATTTACATATCTGCCACTGTGCAGGAGAATCCGTATCGGCGTTCGAGTGTTCGAACCCTAATGCGTGAGAAATGGTAAGTAAACGCCGTATTTACATATCTGCCACTGTGTAGGAGAATCCGTATAGGTGTTCGAGTGTTCGAACCGTAATGCGCGCCAAATGGTAAGTAAATGCCGTATTTACATATCTGCCACTGTGCAGAAGAATCCGTATAAGTGTTCGTGTGTTCGAACCCTAATGCATGAGAAATGGTAAGTAACCGCCGTATTTACATATCTGCCACGGTGCAGGAGAATCCGTATAGGTGTTCTAGTGTTCGAACCCTAATACGTGCAAAATGGTAAGTAAACGCCGTATTTACATATCTGCCACTGTGCAGGAGAATCCGTATAGGCGTTCGAGTATTCGAACCCTAATGCATGAGAAATGGTAAGTAAACGCCGTATTTACATATCTGCCACTGTGGTGGAGAATCCGTATAGGTGTTCGAGTGTTCGAACCCTAATGCGTGAGAAATGGTAAGTAAACGCCGTATTTACATATCTGCCACTGTGCACGAGAATCCGTATAGGTGTTCGAGTGTTCGACCCCTAATGCGTTGGAAATGGTAAGTAAACGCCGTATTCACATATCTGCCACTGTGCAGGAGAATCCGTATAGGTGTTCGCGTGTTCAAACCCTAATGCATGAGAAATGGAAACTAAACGCCGTATTTACATATATGCCACTGTGCAGGAGAATCCGTATAAGTGTTCGAGTGTTCGAACCCTAATGCGTGAGAAATGGTAAGTAAACGCCGTATTTACGTATCTGCCACTGTGCCGGAGAATCCGTATAGGTGTTCGAGTGTTCGAACCCTAATGCGTTGGAAATGGTAAGTAACCGCCGTCTTTACATATCTGCCACTGTGCAGGAGAATCCGTATAGGTGTTCGCGTGTTCGAACCCTAATGCATGAGAAACGGTAAGTAACCGCCGTATTTACATATCTGCCACGGTGCAGCAGAATCCGTATAGGTGTTCGAGTGTTTGAACCCGAATGCGTGAGAAATGGTAAGTAAACACCGTATTTACGTATCTGCCACTGTGCAGGAGAATCCGTATAGGTGTTCTAGTGTTCGAACCCTAATGCGTGAGAAATGGTAAGTAAACGCCCTATTTACATATCTGCCACTGTGCTGGAGAATCCGTATAGGTGTTCGAGTGTTCGAACCTTAATGCGTTGGAAATGGTAAGTAAACGCCGTATTTACATATCTGCCACTGTGCAGGAGAATCCGTATAGGTGTTCGAGTGTTCGAACCCTAAGGCATGAGAAATGGTAAGTAAACGCCCTATTTACATATCTGCCACTGTGCAGGAGAATCCGTATCGGCGTTCGAGTGTTCGAACCCTAATGCGTGAGAAATGGTAAGTAAACGCCGTATTTACATATCTGCCACTGTGTAGGAGAATCCGTATAGGTGTTCGAGTGTTCGAACCGTAATGCGCGCCAAATGGTAAGTAAATGCCGTATTTACATATCTGCCACTGTGCAGAAGAATCCGTATAAGTGTTCGTGTGTTCGAACCCTAATGCATGAGAAATGGTAAGTAACCGCCGTATTTACATATCTGCCACGGTGCAGGAGAATCCGTATAGGTGTTCTAGTGTTCGAACCCTAATACGTGCAAAATGGTAAGTAAACGCCGTATTTACATATCTGCCACTGTGCAGGAGAATCCGTATAGGCGTTCGAGTATTCGAACCCTAATGCATGAGAAATGGTAAGTAAACGCCGTATTTACATATCTGCCACTGTGGTGGAGAATCCGTATAGGTGTTCGAGTGTTCGAACCCTAATGCGTGAGAAATGGTAAGTAAACGCCGTATTTACATATCTGCCACTGTGCACGAGAATCCGTATAGGTGTTCGAGTGTTCGACCCCTAATGCGTTGGAAATGGTAAGTAAACGCCGTATTCACATATCTGCCACTGTGCAGGAGAATCCGTATAGGTGTTCGAGTGTTCAAACCCTAATGCATGAGAAATGGAAACTAAACGCCGTATTTACATATATGCCACTGTGCAGGAGAATCCGTATAAGTGTTCGAGTGTTCGAACCCTAATGCGTGAGAAATGGTAAGTAAACGCCGTATTTACGTATCTGCCACTGTGCCGGAGAATCCGTATAGGTGTTCGAGTGTTCGAACCCTAATGCGTTGGAAATGGTAAGTAACCGCCGTATTTACATATCTGCCACTGTGCAGGAGAATCCGTATAGGTGTTCGCGTGTTCGAACCCTAATGCATGAGAAACGGTAAGTAACCGCCGTATTTACATATCTGCCACGGTGCAGCAGAATCCGTATAGGTGTTCGAGTGTTTGAACCCGAATGCGTGAGAAATGGTAAGTAAACACCGTATTTACGTATCTGCCACTGTGCAGGAGAATCCGTATAGGTGTTCTAGTGTTCGAACCCTAATGCGTGAGAAATGGTAAGTAAACGCCCTATTTACATATCTGCCACTGTGCTGGAGAATCCGTATAGGTGTTCGAGTGTTCGAACCTTAATGCGTTGGAAATGGTAAGTAAACGCCGTATTTACATATCTGCCACTGTGCAGGAGAATCCGTATAGGTGTTCGCGTGTTCGAACCCTAATGCATGAGAAATGGTAAGTAACCGCCGTATTTACATATCTGCCACGGTGCAGGAGAATCCGTATAGGTGTTCGAGTGTTCGAATCCGAATGCGTGAGAAATGGTAAGTAAACGCCGTATTTACATATCTGCCACTGTGCAGGAGAATCCGTATAGGTGTTCGAGTGTTCGAACCCTAATGCGTGAGAAATGGTAAGTAAACGCCCTATTTACATATCTGCCACTGTGCAGGAGAATCCGTATAGGTGTTCGAGTGTTCGAACCCTAATGCGTGAGAAATGGTAAGTAAACGCCGTATTTACATATCTGCCACTGTGCAGGAGAATCCGTATAGGTGTTCGCGTGGTCGAACCCTAATGCATGAGAAATGGTAAGTAACCGCCGTATTTACATATCTGCCACGGTGCAGGAGAATCCATATAGGTGTTAGAGGGTTCGAACCCTAATGCGTGAGAAATGGTAAGTAAACGCCGTATTTACATATCTGCCACGGTGCAGGAGAATCCGTATAGGTGTTCGAGTGTTCGAACCCAGTTGCGTTGGAAATGGTAAGTAAACGCCGTATTTACATATCTGCCACTGTGCAGGAGAATCCGTATAGGTGTTCGAGTGTTCGAACCCTAAGGCATGAGAAATGGTAAGTAAACGCCCTATTTACATATCTGCCACTGTGCAGGAGAATCCGTATAGGCGTTCGAGTGTTCGAACCCTAATGCGTGAGAAATGGTAAGTAAACGCCGTATTTACATATCTGCCACTGTGTAGGAGAATCCGTATAGGTGTTCGAGAGTTCGAACCGTAATGCGCGCAAAATGGTAAGTAAATGCCGTATTTACATATCTGCCACTGTGCAGGAGAATCCGTATAGGTGTTCGCGTGTGCGAACCCTAATGCATGAGAAATGGTAAGTAACCGCCGTATTTACATATCTGCCACGGTGCAGGAGAATCCGTATAGGTGTTCTAGTGTTCGAACCCTAATGCGTGCAAAATGGTAAGTAAACGCCGTATTTACATATCTGCCACTGTGTAGGAGAATCCGTATAGGCGTTCGAGTATTCGAACCCTAATGCATGAGAAATGGCAAGTAAACGCCGTATTTACATATCTGCCACTTTGCTGGACAATCCGTATAGGTGTTCGAGTGTTCGAACCCTAATGCGTGAGAAATGGTAAGTAAACGCCGTATTTACATATCTGCCACTGTGCACGAGAATCCGTATAGGTGTTCGAGTGTTCGAACCCTAATGCGTTGGAAATGGTAAGTAAACGCCGTATTTACGTATCTGCCACTGTGCAGGAGAATCCGTATAGGTGTTCGAGTGTTCGAACCCTAATGCGTGAGAAATGGTAAGTAAACGCCCTATTTACATATCTGCCACTGTGCAGGAGAATCCGTATAGGCGCTCGAGTGTTCGAACCCTAATGCGTAAGAAATGGTAAGTAAACGCCGTATTTACATATCTGCCACTGTGTAGGAGAATCCGTATAGGTGTTCGAGTGTTCGAACCGTAATGCGCGCAAATGGTAAGTAAATGCCGTATTTACATATCTGCCACTGTGCAGGAGAATCCGTATAGGTGTTCGCGTGTTCGAACCCTAATGCATGAGAAATGGTAAGTAACCGCCGTATTTACATATCTGCCACGGTGCAGGAGAATCCGTATAGGTGTTCGAGTGTTCGAAGCCTAATGCGTGCAAAATGGTAAGTAAACGCCGTATTTACATATCTGCCACTGTGCAGGAGAATCCGTATAGGCGTTTGAGAATTCGAACCCTAATGCATGAGAAATGGTAAGTAAACGCTGTATTTACATATCTGCCACTGTGCTGGAGAATCCGTATAGGTGTTCGAGTGTTCGAACCCTAATGCGTGAGAAATGGTAAGTAAACGCCGTATTTACATATCTGCCACTGTGCACGAGAATCTGTATAGGTGTTCGAGTGTTCGAACCCTAATGCGTTGGAAATGGTAAGTAAACGCCGTATTCACATATCTGCCACTGTGCAGGAGAATCCGTATAGGTGTTCGAGTGTTCGAACCCTAATGCATGAGAAATGGAAACTAACGCCGTATTTACATATCTGGCACTGTGCAGGAGAATCCGTATAGGTGTTCGCGTGTTCGAACCCTAATGCATGAGAAATGGTAAGTAACCGCCGTATTTACATATCTGCCACGGTGCAGGAGAATCCGTGTAGGTGTTCGAGTGTTCGAACCCGAATGCGTGAGAAATGGTAAGTAAACGCCGTATTTGCATATCTGCCACTGTGCAGGAGAATCCGTATAAGTGTTCGAGTGTTCGAACCCTAATGCGTGAGAAATGGTAAGTAAACGCCGTATTTACATATCTGCCACTGTGCAGGAGAATCCGTATAGGTGTTCGAGTGTTCGAACCCTAATGCGTTGGAAATGGTAAGTAACCGCCGTATTTACATATCTGCCACTGTGCAGGAGAATCCGTATAGGTGTTCGCGTGTTCGAACCCTAATGCATGAGAAATGGTAAGTAACCGCCGTATTTACATATCTGCCACGGTGCAGGAGAATCCGTATAGGTGTTCGTGTGTTCGAACCCGAATGCGTGAGAAATGGTAAGTAAACGCCGTATTTACGTATCTGCCACTGTGCAGGAGAATCCGTATAGGTGTTCAAGTGTTCGAACCCTAATGCGTGAGAAATGGTAAGTAAACGCCCTATTTACATATCTGCCACTGTGCAGGAGAATCCGTATAGGTGTTCGAGTGTTCGAACCCTAATGCGTGAGAAATGGTAAGTAAACGCCGTATTTACATATCTGCCACAGTGCAGGAGAAATCCGTATAGGTGTTCGCGTGGTCGAACCCTAATGCATGAGAAATGGTAAGTAACCGCCGTATTTACATATCTGCCACGGTGCAGGAGAATCCGTATAGGTGTTCGCGTGTTCGAACCCTAATGCATGAGAAATGGTAAGTAAACGCCGTATTTACGTATCTGCCACTGTGCAGGAGAATCCGTATAGGTGTTCGAGTGTTCGAACCCTAATGCGTGAGAAATGGTAAGTAAACGCCCTATTTACATATCTGCCACTGTGCAGGAGAATCCGTATAGGCGCTCGAGTGTTCGAACCCTAATGCGTAAGAAATGGTAAGTAAACGCCGTATTTACATATCTGCCACTGTGTAGGAGAATCCGTATAGGTGTTCGAGTGTTCGAACCGTAATGCGCGCAAAATGGTAAGTAAATGCCGTATTTACATATCTGCCACTGTGCAGGAGAATCCGTATAGGTGTTCGCGTGTTCGAACCCTAATGCATGAGAAATGGTAAGTAACCGCCGTATTTACATATCTGCCACGGTGCAGGAGAATCCGTATAGGTGTTCGAGTGTTCGAAGCCTAATGCGTGCAAAATGGTAAGTAAACGCCGTATTTACATATCTGCCACTGTGCAGGAGAATCCGTATAGGCGTTCGAGAATTCGAACCCTAATGCATGAGAAATGGTAAGTAAACGCTGTATTTACATATCTGCCACTGTGCTGGAGAATCCGTATAGGTGTTCGAGTGTTCGAACCCTAATGCGTGAGAAATGGTAAGTAAACGCCGTATTTACATATCTGCCACTGTGCACGAGAATCCGTATAGGTGTTCGAGTGTTCGAACCCTAATGCGTTGGAAATGGTAAGTAAACGCCGTATTCACATATCTGCCACTGTGCAGGAGAATCCGTATAGGTGTTCGAGTGTTCGAACCCTAATGCATGAGAAATGGAAACTAAACGCCGTATTTACATATCTGCCACTGTGCAGGAGAATCCGTATAGGTGTTCGCGTGTTCGAACCCTAATGCATGAGAAATGGTAAGTAACCGCCGTATTTACATATCTGCCACGGTGCAGGAGAATCCCGTGTAGGTGTTCGAGTGTTCGAACCCGAATGCGTGAGAAATGGTAAGTAAACGCCGTATTTGCATATCTGCCACTGTGCAGGAGAATCCGTATAAGTGTTCGAGTGTTCGAACCCTAATGCGTGAGAAATGGTAAGTAAACGCCGTATTTACATATCTGCCACTGTGCAGGAGAATCCGTATAGGTGTTCGAGTGTTCGAACCCCTAATGCGTTGGAAATGGTAAGTAACCGCCGTATTTACATATCTGCCACTGTGCAGGAGAATCCGTATAGGTGTTCGCGTGTTCGAACCCTAATGCATGAGAAATGGTAAGTAACCGCCGTATTTACATATCTGCCACGGTGCAGGAGAATCCGTATAGGTGTTCGAGTGTTCGAACCCGAATGCGTGAGAAATGGTAAGTAAAACGCCGTATTTACATATCTGCCACTGTGTACGAGAATCCGTATAGGTGTTCGAGTGTTCGAACCCTAATGCGTGAGAAATGGTAAGTAAACGCCCCTATTTACATATCTGCCACTGTGCAGGAGAATCCGAATAGGTGTTCGAGTGTTCGAACCCTAATGCGTGAGAAATGGTAAGTAAACGCCGTATTTACATATCTGCCACTGTGCAGGAGAATCCGTATAAGTGTTCGAGTGTTCGAACCCTAATGCGTGAGAAATGGTAAGTAAACGCCGTATTTACATATCTGCCACTGTGCAGGAGAATCCGTATAGGTGTTCGAGTGTTCGAACCCTAATGCGTTGGTAATGGTAAGTAACCGCCGTATTTACATATCTGCCACTGTGCAGGAGAATCCGTCTAGGTGTTCGCGTGTTCGAACCCTAATGCATGAGAAATGGTAAGTAACCGCCGTATTTACATATCTGCCACGGTGCAGGAGAATCCGTATCGGTGTTCGAGTGTTCGAACCCGAATGCGTGAGAAATGGTAAGTAAACGCCGTATTTACATATCTGCCACTGTGTAGGAGAATCCGTATAGGTGTTCGAGTGTTCGAACCCTAATGCGTGAGAAATGCGTAAGTGAACGCCCTATTTACATATCTGCCACTGTGCAGGAGAATCCGAATAGGTGTTCGAGTGTTCGAACCCTAATGCGTGAGAAATGGTAAGTCAACGCCGTATTTACATATCTGCCACTGTGCAGGAGAATCCGTATAGGTGCTCGAGTGTTCGAACCCTAATGCGTTGGAAATGGTAAGTAAACGCCGTATTTACATATCTGCCACTGTGCAGGAGAATCCGTATAGGTGTTCGCGTGTTCGAACCCTAATGCATGAGAAATGGTAAGTAACCGCCGTATTTACATATCTGCCACGGTGCAGGAGAATCCGTATAGGTGTTCGAGTGTTCGAACCCGAATGCGTGAGAAATGGTAAGTAAACGCCGTATTTACATATCTGCCACTGTGCAGGAGAATCTGTATAGGTGTTTGAGTGTTCGAACCCTAATGCGTGAGAAATGGTAAGTAAACGCCCTATTTACATATCTGCCACTGTGCAGGAGAATCCGTATAGGTGTTCGAGTGTTCGAACCCTAATGCGTGAGAAATGGTAAGTAAACGCCGTATTTACATATCTGCCACTGTGCAGGAGAATCCGTATAGGTGTTCGCGTGGTCGAACTCTAATGCATGAGAAATGGTTAGTAACCGCCGTATTTACATATCTGCCACGGTTCAGGAGAATCCGTATAGGGTGTTCGAGGGTTCGAACCCTAATGCGTGAGAAATGGTAAGTAAACGCCGTATTTACATATCTGCCACTGTGCAGGAGAATCCGTATAGGTGTCCGAGTGTTCGAACCCAGTTGCGTTGGAAATGGTAAGTAAACGCCGTATTTACATATCTGCCACTGTGCAGGAGAATCCGTATAGGTGTTCGCGTGTTCGAACCCTAATGCATGAGAAATGGTAAGTAACCGCCGTATTTACATATCTGCCACGGTGCAGGAGAATCCGTACACGTGTTCGAGTGTTCGAACCCGAATGCGTGAGAAATGGTCAGTAAACGCCGTATTTACGTATCTGCCACTGTGCAAGAGAATCCGTATAGGTGTTCGAGTGTTCGAACCCCTAATGCGTGAGAAATTGTAAGTAAAACGCCCTATTTACATATCTGCCACTGTGCAGGAGAATCCGTATAGGTGTTCGAGTGTTCGAACCCTAATGCGTGAGAAATGGTAAGTAAACGCCGTATTTCCATATCTGCCACTGTGCAGGAGAATCCGTATAGGTGTTCGAGTGTTCGAACCCTAATGCGTTGGAAATGGTAAGTAAACGCCGTATTTACATATCTGCCACTGTGCAGGAGAATCCGTATAGGTGTTCGCGTGTTCGAACCCTAATGCATGAGAAATGGTAAGTAACCGCCGTATTTGCATATCTGCCACGGTGCAGGAGAATCCGTATAGGTGTTCGAGTGTTCGAATCCGAACGCGTGAGAAATGGTAAGTAAACGCCGTATTTACATATCTGCCACTGTGCAGGAGAATCCGTATCGGTGTTCGAGTGTTCGAACCCTAATGCGTGAGAAATGGTAAGTAAACGCCCTATTTACATATCTGCCACTGTGCAGGAGAATCCGTATAGGTGTTCGAGTGTTCGAACCCTAATGCGTGAGAAATGGTAAGTAAACGCCGTATTTACATATCTGCCACTGTGCAGGAGAATCCATATAGGTGTTCGCGTGGTCGAACCCTAATGCATGAGAAATGGTAAGTAACCGCCGTATTTACATATCTGCCACGGTGCAGGAGAATCCGTATAGGTGTTCGAGGGTTCGAACCCTAATGCGGGAGAAATGGTAAGTAAACGCCGTATTTACATATCTACCACTGTGCAGGAGAATCCGTATAGGTGTTCGAGTGTTCGAACCCAGTTGCGTTGGAAATGGTAAGTAAAACGCCGTATTTACATATCTGCCACTGTGCAGGAGAATCCGTATAGGTGTTCGAGTGTTCGAACCCTAAGGCATGAGAAATGGTAAGTAAACGCCCTATTTACATATCTGCCACTGTGCAGGAGAATCCGTATAGGCGTTCGAGTGTTCGAACCCTAATGCGTGAGAAATGGTAAGTAAACGCCGTATTTACATATCTGCCACTGTGTAGGAGAATCCGTATAGGTGTTCGAGTGTTCGAACCGTAATGCGCGCAAAATGGTAAGTAAATGCCGTATTTACATATCTGCCACTGTGCAGGAGAATCCGTATAGGTGTTCGCGTGTTCGAACCCTAATGCATGAGAAATGGTAAGTAACCGCCGTATTTACATATCTGCCACGGTGCAGGAGAATCCGTATAGGTGTTCTAGTGTTCGAACCCTAATGCGTGCAAAATGGTAAGTAAACGCCGTATTTACATATCTGCCACTGTGCAGGAGAATCCGTATAGGCGTTCGAGTATTCGAACCCGAGAAATGGTAAGTAAACGCCGTATTTACATATCTGCCACTGTGCTGGAGAATCCGTATAGGTGTTCGAGTGTTCGAACCCTAATGCGTGAGAAATGGTAAGTAAACGCCGTATTTACATATCTGCCACTGTGCACGAGAATCCGTATAGGTGTTCGAGTGTTCGAACCCTAATGCGTTGGAAATGGTAAGTAAACGCCGTATTCACATATCTGCCACTGTGCAGGAGAATCCGTATAGGTGTTCGAGTGTTTC